>OVBA01000434.1:0-67482 GCA_900406435.1 Lepidium aucheri | reverse complement strand
TTATATATATATATATATATATATATATATATATATATATGAAAGTAATGTAATAGTTCAAAATCATACTTTCAATTTCTTAAAAAATTCTCTGACTTATATGACAGCTCTAAAGTCTCTCTAGCATTCCGAAGGTTTCATAGGTCTAAACAGATTGTTTCTTATCAGTACTGTTAATTCAGCATCCAAGACCTGGCCGATGTCTACTTCAAAATCAAGTGCCAGCCTATCCCGACCTGGGGAAAGACTCCATATCCATATTATATATATGTTATGTATTTAAATTTAATTCAAATATCACTATTATGGTCGTCTCAGTCATTTGTAATATAGGTGACTATGTCACGATATCATCTCTAATTAGATAATTATTCTTTATGTCGTTTTCACATTTTAATTTAAAAGGTTCTATGGTAAATATTGAGAAGTTCAAATTTCTAACTCTCGAAATTACTCAAGTAGATAACATTGCAAGTAAATACCATCAATTTGGAACTCTATTTTGAGTCTTATGAATTATCTAAAACGATAAAAGAAAAAAATATCTTGCCTCTAAAAAATATGGTTTTGAGAAGAGTGAATTCTAAATTAATATAAATATTCACTATAATCTGTAACATTAATAAAAAAATAAAAAAAATGATAAAACTTCGTAAATAAACATAAATCATACATTAAAAATATTACACAATATTACATGAAAATATAACGTTATATGATAAATAAAAATAATTAAAATTAAAATTATAATAATAAAACGACTACAAATTATAGAGTCACAAATTTATAATCAATATTTCTGTAGTGCTCTCATATATGATCGATCAATCCGTTTTTGAAGACATAAATGAGCCTTTTATTTTTAATTTTCAGATTACAACCTAAAAATTGTTGAAAACATATATTTCAATCTACCGCAATTTCACCAGTTGTCTCTAGTGCTGATCTTGAATCTGTGATCGGTGCATTGGTATCTCATTCATCCTCGACTATTGATGTATTGCGTTTTTGACATGTTTTAACTCTTCTTATATGTAGTTTTTTTAAATCTTTTGTAGTCATTTTGGTGTTTCCTCAGGTCGAAACGAGCTATGATGAGATTTGGACACTCAAAGCATGGAATTAGCAAAAAGAGTAAAACTTGGAGGATTTTACGAGCTTAGACAAATTGATCCCCTATTTTAGAAGACTGTACGATCCTCATATCGATTGATCCCTCACTAGACCGATCGATCAGAATCTCAAAGGAAGCAACGTTTGATCCGGAGATTGACCAGCATGCACGAGACCGACCGATCTCAAGTCGAAGGCATCACCACACATCTTTGGGATTCATTGGTCTACACCTAGACGGATCGATTTAGACCGGCTCCGCAAAAATAACCCAGATATATCCATTTATTTTACATGGTTTAACTTAATTTGAAGCAGAACATTTTTGAGACTATTTGAACACGGTGTTTACATTCTTTTCAGAACACGCTTTTTATAATATTCATAGCAACTTTTTGTTTTCTCTGGAGCTCTAAGCAAGGGTATTTTCATTGTATTATGCAAATTGGAGAAGATTTCTAAACTCTTTTTCTATTTAATTCAGTATTTGATAATGTTTATCTACTGTTTTGCTTTGCTTGTTCTTTTTATCATGGCTGAGTAGTTTTCCTATCAGGTTTAGAGTTTTCTAGGGACTTTAGGGAATCAATGAATTAGGGCCAAATAAGGTTTTTATCCTCAGTGTTCTTCATCTATGGTTTTTTAATGCTTAGTTTAGATTGGCCATCGAGCTTATGATCATTGGTTATTTAACTAATCAAAAGTTCTTATAGATGCCTAAAATAACATAGATGAGCAATTTTTCCTTAGCCAACGAAAGTTTTTGTTAAGGAAATTATGAACTTATCAGACTTGTTCGCTAATGCAAGTTTAGACCTCTAGTTCAAACAAAAGTTTAGAATTATAGGTTGCTAGTGGATCTGCTATACATTCATGTTCTGTGTTCAAAAACTGGTCTTAAACTTGCCTTTAATAGTGTCCTTGTTTAGATTCCTAATTTTCTGATGAATTCCATGAACTTGATGTTTCTAAGTATTGAATTTATATCATTTCATTGTCCGAATTGTTTAATTGCAATCACAACAACTTAGTCTTCATAGATTCGATCTCTAGATTACTACTTTGTTTTGTTGTGCACTTGCAGTAGGACTATAGGGTTAAAACATGTGTTATCTATTATCATGTTATGCATTATAATGTATGCTATCATTATATCATAGATGTTTTCTTTCTGCCAAAAACATGATGTCCTACTACAATAGCCAGTTTAGATTGAAGAACACCAAACGCACGTTCAACATCATTTTGACATGCTTCTTGTTATGCTGCAAACAATTTTTTCTTTTGAACCTTGCGAATTACTTATATTTTGCACAATAATGATCATTTGGGTAAATACCATCAGTTAAATAATAACCATGTTATATTCTTTTCCTTGAATAATGTACTTAGCTGGAGGTGCGGTACGTTGAGAAAGCTTTGAAAATAGATTATATGACTTCAAAGTGTTAATGTAATGATCTGGCTACAAACAATTTGTGGTTAGGTAACATCAAATAAATCAACCATGAGTTTTCATCAAAAATCACAAATTTTCAACAAAAAAGATACAAAATGATGCATTTGATCAAGCCCAAGGATGCTAAGTATGATGCCATCAACCTCTAGGTCGATGAGGGAGCCAATGGAAATAATTAGAGATGAGCCTTCTGGAAGCACATCATCGACCTTATGTTCGATGGCACAAGAAAGAGATGAACCAAGAACTCTGGAAGCTTACATCAGCCTTATGGTCGATGGGGAAAAACAAATGATCAATAACCCTTTTGGAAGTTAACATCGACCTTATAGTTGATGCCAAGCTCAAGAGACAAGAAAACTATTATGGATAACCCCATCAATCTCATAGTCGATGGTGATCACCAATTATACCAAATTTATGCCATTGTGAGTTATGTCTTCAGTTTTAAACATTTCACCTAATTTGTAGCCACTTAAAACATATTGTAGAGAGTTTGGAGACAAGTATAAGAGACCTTTGTTGGATCTTGAGATCATTTTATCAATCCATTGATTTCTCTTATTCTCTTCTGAGTCTCTTTACATTATGCATTTGTTTGCATGTTTGTTTCTTTCCATGTGTGAGTAGTGTGATAATGAATTTCGGACTTACCAGATCTAAGGGCTTGATACTACTAAGGATGTTAAATACTTATTTTCCTTCATTTAGGTTGCTCATAATGCTAGATTTGACTTATCAATCAAATATAGAAGATTGGGGTTTTTCATGACTCAAAGGTGTTCATTAAATTTATGACCGAACTATACGAAAGATTCGGTTTGCACGAGTGTTTTTTTGACACAATGGACTAACTTTTGGTTATATGTTTATACTTTGGATTTGGATACCAAAACTTTGGAGATGATTTCGAATTTCTTGATTTCATTGATAGATTTATAGAATCTAACAAAGAGTTAGGCATAAAGAGATTCAAGTTGAGTTATGGTGATTGTGAACACATTTATAATGATTTTGTCTGGAGGATATTTGGAGTGCTTAAGCGCAGATTTTTCCATCCAAGTGTTCTAAACTACATTGATTTTGATGAAACATTTATTTGAATGCCTCTCTCCATTTATTCATATGCTTCATTAGTGGAATTGAGTCTTTATTTTGTTGTCATGAAAAATCCGCATTTTGAATTGGTTTATTTGCATTGTATCAAGAAAATATCTCTAGAAGCAATCAAGTTTGATGGTATGTTGATTCTTGAGACTCTCATATGAAACTATCAAGTTCTCGAAGATTTGGTTAAAATAACTCTTCTGGGTGATTATTTATAAACTGTATATGTCTGCTCTTAGTCTCTAAAAAAGAGCTACAAACTAGATTAATAATATCATGGTAGTGACAATGATGTTGGAGTATATGAGTATCATTTATTATAAGTGTGAAAAGTTAATAATACATAGTATTGGTCCCTCAACAGAGCTGAACATCGATGTTGTGTTTGAACACGAGTAATTAGATCCATTAATGGAGATAACTATATTCTGTGATTTTATCATCGGGTTATCTAAAGTTTAAGATCGAGAAATGAGAATCTCTTCTCAAAGTCTAAAGTTTATTCATGAATTTTCTAAATTGAAATTTTTGCCTCATTTCATTAACTTTTCATTCTTAAATGCTTTGTTAGTCAAATCTGCTTGGGATGTTTTAAGCAAGCTTCACTGGTTGTTGCTCAATCTACATTCTCTCGTTGTGGAACTTGCCTATCTTCTAGATATAGAGAAGACTGAATTTTCACCTGTGTCTTAAAGTTTTTGTTCATCTCTCAAGTTTGTTAGATTGGAGACACTAATTTGCATTACAAAGAAACCAAATAAAAGGAAAGTGGCTTATTATTTTCACTGTAATTGTTTAGTCTTAAAGGAAGGATTTTTAAAGCAAGAAGTTTCAACTAAATCATGATTGAGAGTATCAAAATACCCCAAAAGGTTCAAATGGAGTAAATTTGTTGAATTAAACTAAAACCAGTTTACCAATTTATCTCAAACTAGCCTTACTATTTTTTATTTATTAATAGTGGATAAAAATTTAAACGTAAATAATTATAAAAAATTAAATAAAAAAGTGAGTTTTTCATGCTTGAGAGGTGTTTAATTAAATTCCTAGCAGAACCTTACAAAAGACTTGGGTTGCACGAGTGTTTTGTAGGCACAATGGAGAAATCTTTGGTTACATGTTCTTACGTTGGATTTGGATATCTAACATTTTGGAGATGATTTTGAATTTCTAGATTTCATAGATAAATTAATCGAATCTAACAAAGACATAGACATAATGAAATTCAAGTTGAGTTTTAGTGGTTGTGAACTTGTTCATGATAATTGTATCTGGAGGAGCTGTGAATTTCTTCAACGTAGATTTTTTCATCTAACTATTCTGAATTACATTAACTTTGATGATGGATTATTTTCATTGCCTCTCTCCCTTTATTTATGTGCATCACTAATGGGTTTGAGTATTTATTGTGTTGTCATGGATATCCACAATCTCAATTAATGTATTTGCCTTATGCCAAGATTATGTCTCTAGAAACAATCAAATTTGAGGGCATTTCGATTTTTTAAGACTCTTATATCAAACAGTCTGCTTCTCAAATATTGGTTGAAATCAAACATATTCTGGGGATTATTTGGATATTATATATGTCTGGTCTCAGTCTCTAAAAAGCTTCAAACTAGATTCATAACATCATGATGGTGACGATCCTATTTTTTAAGTTGATTCTCCAAGAATGGAGTATATGAGTATCAACTATTATCAATGTGAAAATTTAATAATACATAGTACTGGTCCCTCGACAAAGGTGAATATCGATGTTGTATATGAACTTGAGTATTTAGATCTATTTGGAGATAACTATAATATAAGATTGTATTTTAGGGTTATCTAATGTTCGAGATTGAGAAATGAGAATGTCTTCTCAAAATGGTTCCAATTTGAAATTGTTGGCTCATTTTACTAACTTTTCATTCTTAAATGTTTTGTTAGTAAAATCTTCTTGGGATGTTATAGCAAGCTTCTTTGGTTGTTGCTCAATCTACATTTTCTCGTTGTGGAACTTGTTTGCCTTCATAATATAGAGGATATTGAATTTTTACATGTGCCTTAATGCTTTTGTTCATCTCTCAAGTTTGTTATACCGAAGACACCAACCCGAGTTAGAGACACACCAAATAAAAGGATAGTAGCTTATTATTTTCACCAAAATTGTTCAGTCATGAATGAAGTTGTTCTAAGGTTTAAAAGCTTCAATTACATCATAATTATTATGAGTATCAAAAATATCCCAAAAAAGTTCAAATGGTGTAAAGTTGTAGTAGTTAAACTAAAACCAATGTACAAAGTTGTCTCAAACTCACCTTATTATTCATAACTTTTTAATAGTGGATAAAAAAATTAAGCATTAGTAGTTATAAATAATTTAATAAAACATTAAGGTCTTCATGACTGAAAGGTGTTTGTTTACATTCGTGACAGAATCTTATGAAAGATTCGGTTTACGCAAATGTTTTGTCGACACAATGGAGAAATCTTTGGTTACATTTTCTTACTTTAGAGTTGGATACCAAAATTATGGAGATGATTTATAATTTCTACATTTCATAATTAGATTTATAAAATTTAACAAAGAGTTAGAAATAATAAAATTCAATTTAAGTTGTAATGGGCGTGAACTTTTTCATGATGAGTTTGTCTGGAGCTTTGAACTACTTAAGCGTAGATTTTTTTTATCTATCTATTCTGAATTACATTAATTTTGATGGATGATTATATCCATTTTCTCTCGTCATTTATTTATGTGCATCATTAGTGGATTTGAGTCTTTATTGTGTTATCATGGATAATCCACAATCCAAATTGGTTTATTTACCTTGTATCAAGACTATGTCTCTAGAAGCAATCAAGTTTGATAATATTTTGATTCTTAAGACTCTAATATCAAAGTTTCAACTTCTCGATGATTTGGTTGAAATTATACATCCTAGTGATTATTTGGAAATTGTATATGTCTGCTCTCGGTCTCCAAAAAGCATTAAAATGGATCCATAACTTCATGACGGTGATGAGCCTATTTTTTTATTTGATTCTCAAAGGCTGGAGTGTATGAGTACAGCTATTATCAATGTGAAAAATTTATAATACATAGTATTGATTCCTCGATAGAGTTGAACTTTGATGTTGTGTTTGAACTCGAGTATTTAGATCTATTGGAGATAATTATAATCTGGGATTTTATCATAGGGTTATCTAAGGTTTGAGATCAAGAAATAAGAATCATTTCTCGAAGTTTAAGGTTTATTCATAGATTATCCAATTTCAAATTCTTGTGCCTCATTTCACTAACTTTTCTTTCTTAAATGTATCATTCGTCAAATCTTTTTAGGATTTTTTAGAAAGCTTCCTTCGTTGTTGTTCATTCTACATTCTCCCGACGTAGAACTTGTCTGTCTTCCTGATATACATGAGATTGAATTTGCACCTATGTCTTAATGCTTACATCATGATTATGAGTTTCAAAAATACCCCAATAAGGTTCAAAGGGGTAAAGTTGTTGTAGTTAAACTAAAACCAATGTATCGACCAAAAAACAAAACTAAAACCAATGTATGAAGTTATCTCAAACTCACCTTATTATTAAATTGTTTTTAATAGTGGATGAAAAATTAAATTTTAATAATTATGAATAATTTAATAAAACATCAGGGTTTTCATGACGGAAGTGTATTTAGTTAAATTTATGGCAGAACCTTATGAAAGATTCAGTTCGCACATGTGTTTTGTCAACACAATGGAGAAATCTTTGGTTACCTGATCTTACTTTGGATATGAATACCAAAAATTTTGGAGATGGTTTCGAATTCTTGATTTCATAGATAGATTTATAGATTCTAACAAAGACTTAGACATAATGAAATTTAAGTTGAGTTATGAAGGTCGTGAACATTTTCATGATGATTTTGTCTGGATGAGGAGGAACTTTGAATTGCTTAAGCATAAGTTTTCTCATCTAATTTTTTTGAAATTACATTAATTTTGATGAAGGATTATTTTCATTTCCTCTCTTCATTTATATATGTGCATCATTAGTGGATTTGAGTCTTTATTGTGTTCTCATTGATAATCCACGATCCAAATTAGTTTATTTACTTTATGTCAAGACTATGTCACTATAAGCAATCAAGTTTGATGGTATTTCGATTCTTGAGACTCTTATATCAAACTGTCATATTCTCAAAGATTTGTTTGAAATTAAAAATCCTGGTGATTATTTGGAAACTATATATGCCTGCTCTCAGTCTATAAAAAGCTTCAAACTAGATCATAACATCATGACGGTGACGAGACGATACTATTTTTTAATTTGATACTCCACGGTTAGAGTATATGAGTATGAGCTATTATTAGTGTGAAAAGTTAATAATACATAGTATTGATACCTCGATAGCGGTGAACATCGATGTTGTGCCTAAATTCGAGTATTTAGATCCATTTGATATAACTACAATCCGTAATTTTATCATCGGGTTATCTAAAGTTTGAGATTGAGAAATAAGAATATCTTCTCAAATTCTAAGGTTTATTCATGAATTGTGTAATTTGAAATTTTTGCCTTATTTCAATAACTTTTCTTTCTTAAATGCTTCGTTCATCAAATATACGTGGGATGTTTAGCAAGCTTCCTTGGTCTTTGCTCAATCTACATTCTCTCACTGTGGAACTTGTCTGTATTCATGATATACAAGAGATTGAATTTTCACCTGTGTCTTGATGCTTTTGTTAATCTCTTAATTTTTTTTGTTATACGGGAGACTCTAACCCGCGTTACATAGACATTAAATAAAAGGAAAGTAGCATATTATTTTCACTGCAGTTTCTCAGTCTTGAAGGAAGTTGCTCTAAGGTAAAACTTTTTAATTACATCATGATTATGAGTATCAGAAAGACCCCAAAAAATTCAAAAGGAGTAAAGTTGTTGTAGTTAAACTAAAACCAATGTACAAAGTCTCAAACTCACCTTACTAATCATAATTTTTTTAATAGTAGAAATGTTAATTATAAATAATTTAACAAAAAATGGGATTTTCATGATTAAATCTTTTTAGTTAAATTCCTGGTAGCACTTTACGATCGGTTTGTACGAATGTTTTGTTGACATGATGGAGATATATTTGTTTATATGTTCTTACTTTGCATTTGTATAACCAAAAATTTTGGAGATGATTTCAAAATTTCTCGACTTCATATAAATATATAATCTAACAAAGAGTTATACATAATGAGATTCAAGTGTAGTTATGATGTTCTTAACACGTACATGACAACTCTTTTTAGAGGGTCTTTGGAGTGCTTATGCGTAGATCTTTTTTCATTTAACTGTTCGTGATTACATTTATTTTGATGAAGCATTATTTTAAATGCTTATATCCATTTATTCATGTGCTTCATTAGTTGATTTGAGTCTTTATTGTGTAGTCATAGATGATCCACAATCGGAATTGGTTTACTTACCTTGTGTTAAGACTATGTCTCTAGAAGTAATCAAGTTTTTGGTAATTCAATTCTTGAAACTCTCACATCAAACTGCCGGTTCTCAAAGATTTGGTTTGAATCACACATCCTAGTAGTTATTTAGAAATTATATATGTCTACTATCAATCTCTAAAAACCTTGAAACTGGATTCATAACATCATGACAGTGACAATCTTATTTTTGAATTTGATGCTCCAAGGCTTGAGTATATATATGAGTATCACCTATTAACAGTGAGATTAGTTAATAATAAATAGTATTGGTTTATCTACGAAGGTGAACATCGATGTTGTGTCTGAACTCAAGTATTTAGATCCATTGGAGTTAACTATGAACCGTGATTTTATCATTGGGGTATATAAAGTTCGAGATAGAGGATTGAGAATCTCTTATTGAAATCTAAGGTTTATTTGTGAATTGTCCAATTTGAAATTGTTGCCTCATTTCACTAACTTCTCATTCTAAAATTCTTCATTAGTCAAATCTTCTTCGAATGTTTTAGCAAGCTTCCTTGGTTGTTGCTCAATATACTTTTTTGTTGTTGTGGAAGTTTTCTGTTTTCCTGATATAAAGGAGATTGAATTTTCACTTGTGTCTTAATTTTTTTGTTCATCCCGCAAGATTATTGTACTGGGGACATTAACCCGAGTTATAGAGACACCAAATAAAAGGAAAGTAGTTGATTATTTTCATATAAATTGTCCAGTCATGAGGGCAGTTGTTCTTAGACAAAAAAAATTCAATTTCATCATGATAAGAGTATCAAAAACACCCAAAAAAAGTCCAAGGGGGTAAAATTGTTGTTGTTAAACTAGAATACACCTTACAATTCATTATTTATTAATTGTAGATAAAAAATTAAACATTAATATTTATAAATAATTAAATAAAACAGAGGATATTTCCATGACTAAAAGGTGTTTAATTAAATCCCTCACAAAATCTTATGAATGATTCGGTTTGCACAAGTGGTTTATCGACACAAGAGAAATTTTTCTTACATGTTTCTACTTTGAATTTGGATACCAAAAATCTTGGAGATGATTTTCAAATTACTGGATTTCATAGATAAATTTTCAAAATCTAAAAAGAGTTAGACATAATGAGATTCAAGTGTAGTTGATCGTCGTGAACACGTTCATGACAATTTTTTCTTAAGGGTATTTGGAGTGCTTATGTATAGATTAGTTTTTCTTATAGTTGTTCTTAATTAAATTAATTTTAATAAAGCATTATTGTGGATGTCTCTCTCCATTTATTCATGTGCTTCATTAGTGGATCTAAGTTGGTTTATTTGTCTTGTGTCACGACAATATCTTTAGAAGCAATCAAGTTTGATGGTATTTTGATTCTTGAGACTCTCATATCAAACTATCAAGTTATAAAAGATTTGGTTGAAATAACACAACCTAGTGATTATTTGGGAATTTTATATGTCCACTCTCAGTCTCTAAAAACCTTCAAACAGGATTCATAACACCATAATTGTGGCAATCATATTTTTGAAATTGATGCTCCAAGGCTTAAGTATATGTGTATCAGCCATAATCTGTGTGAAAAGTTAATAATAAATAGTAGTGGTCCCTGTACAGAAGTGAGCATTGATGTTATTCTTGAACTCGAGCATTTAGATACATTGGAGATAACTATGATCCGTAATTATATGATCGGGTTATCTAAAGCTCGAAATAGACAAATGAGAATCTCTTCTCGAAGTCTAAAGTTTATTCATGAATTGTCCAATTTTAAATTTTTGTCTTATTTCACTAACTTTTCATTCTTAAATGCCTCATTCGTCAAATCTTCTTGGGATGTTTTAGCAAGCTTTCATGATTTTTGTAAAATTTATCTGTCTTCTTGATATAGAGGAGATTTAATTTTCGCCTGTGTCTTTATGTTTTTGTTCATCTATCAAGTATGTTATACTGGAGACACTAATCCAAGTCACAGAGACCCCTAAAAAATGGAAAGTAGCTTATTATTTTCACTGCAATTTTTCAGTCTTGAAGGAAGTTGTTCTAAAGTAAAAACTTTCAATTACATCATGATTAAGAGTATCAAAAACAATCCAAGAAGAATCAAAGAGGGTAAATTTATTGTAGTTAAGCAAAAGCCAATGTATGAAATTGTCTCAAACTCAACTCGTTATTCATTATTTATTAATAAGGGATATATTTGAACAAATAATTATAAATAATTAAATAAAACATAGGTTTTTCCTTATTGAAAGGTGTTAAATTAAATTCCTGCCAGAACCTTACGAAAGATTCGGTTGTTGACACAATGGAGAAATCTTTGGTTATATGTTCTTACTTTGGATTTGGATACCAAAAATTTTAGAGATGATTTTGAATTTCTGTGTTTTTATACATAAATTTATAGAATCTTACAAAGAGTTAAACATCTTGAGATTTATGCTAAGTTATAAAGACCGTAAACCCGTTTATGATGATTTTGTCTAGATAATTTTTGGAGTGTTTAAGTGCAGATTTTTCCATCTAATTCTTCTGAATTACATTGATATTGTTGAAGGATTAATTTTGTTGCCTCTATCCATTTATTCGTGTGCTTCATTAGTAGATTTGAGTCTTCATTGTGTAGTCATGGATAATCCACAATCCGAATTGCTTTATTTTTCTTATGTCAAGATTATGTCTCTAAAAGCAATCCAACTTGATTGTATTTTGATTCTTGAGATTCTGATATCAAATTGTGAGGTTCTCAAAGATTTGGTTGAAATCACACATCCTTGTGACTGTTTGGAAATTGTATATGTCCTCTCTTACTCTCTAGAAAGCTTAAAATTGGATTCATAACATCATGACGGTGACAATCATATATATAAATTTTATGCTCCAAGGCTAAAGTATATGAGTATTAGTTATTATCAGTGTGAAAAGTTAATAATACATAGTATTAGTTTCTCCACAGAGGTGAACATCGATGTTGTGTCTAAACTCGAGTATTTAGATCCAGTTGAGAAAACTATGATCCATGATTTTATCATTGAGTTATCTAAAGTTTGAGATTGAGAAATGAGAATCTCTTCTCGAAATCTAAAGTTTATTCATGAATTGTCCAATTTGAAATGTTGTCATATTTCACTATTTTTTTTTTCATTTTTAAATGCTATGTTAGTCAAATCTTCTTGTGATGTTTTAGCAAGCTTCCTTGGTTGTTGCTCAATCTACATTCTCTCATTGTGGAACTTGCGTGTCTCTCTGATATGGAGGAGATTGATTTTTCACTTGTGTCTTAATGTTTTTGTTCATCTCTCAAGTTACATAGACATCAAATAAAAGAAAAGTAGCTGATTATTTTCACCGCACTTGTTTAGTCTTGAAGGAAGTTATTCTAAGGTAAAAAAATTTAATTAAGTCATGATTAAGAGGATCAAAAATACCCCATAAAGGTTTGAAGGGGGTAAAGTTATTGTAGCTAAACAAAAATCAATGTACAAAATTGTCTCAAACTCACCTTATTACTCATTCATTTTTAATAGTGGATAAAAATTAAACGTTAATAATTATTAATAATTAAATAGAATATAGGGTTTTTCATAGCAGAGTAGTGCTTAATTAATTTCCTAGCAGAACCTTACGAAAGATTCAGTCTGCACGAGTGTTTTTTTGACACAATGGAAAAAAAGGTGGCTATATGTTCCTACTTTGGATTTTGATACCAAATATTTTGGAGATGATTTCAAATTCTTGGGTTTCATAGATAGATTTATAGAATATAACAAAGAGTTAGATATAAGGATATTTAAGTTGAGTTACAATGGTCGTGAACACATTCATGATGATTCTTTCTAGAGTTTATTTGGAGTGCTTAAGTGTAGATTTTTCCATCTAGCTTTACTGAATTACATTGATATTGTCGAAGAATTATTTTTATTGCCTCTGTCCATTTATTCATGTGCTTCATTAGTGGATTTGAGACTTTATTGTGTAGTCATGTATAATCCACAACCCGAATTGCTTTATTTGCCTTGTGTCAAGATTATATCCTTAGAAGCAATCAAGTTTGATAGCAATTCAATTCTTGAGACTATCCTATCAAACAATTAGGTTCTTGATGATTTGGTTGAAATCACACATCTTTATAATTATTTGGAAATTGTATTTGTCTGCTCTCAGTCTTTAAGAAGCTTTAAATTTAATTCATAACATCAATACAGTGATAATCCTATTTTTAAATTGAAGCTCTAAGGCTTGATTATATGAGTATCAACTATTATAAGTTCGAAAAGCCAATAATACATAGTATTGGTCCCTCGACAGAGTTGAACATCGATGTTGTGTTGTAACTCTATTATTTAAATCTATTGAAGATAACTATGATCCCTAATTTTATCATTGGTTTGAGATTGAAAAATGAGAATCTCTCCTCAAAGTATAAGTTTTATTCATGAACTTTCCAATTTGAATTGTTGCCTCATTTCACTAACGTTTCATTCTTAAATGTTTCGTTAGTCAATTTTTCTTCAGATGTTTAACCAGCTTTCTTGGTTATTACTCAATCTACATTCCCTCTATGGAACTTGGTTCTCTTCATGATATAGAGGAGATTTATTATTCACATGTGTCTTAATATTTTTGTTCATCTCTAAGTATGTTATACAGGAAGCACTAACACGAGTTACAGAGTCACCAAATAAAAGGAAAGTAGCTGATTTTTTTCACCGCAATTGTTCAGTATTGAAGAAAATTTTCCTAAAGTAAAAAGTTTCGGTTACACTCTGATTAAAAGTATCAAAAACACCGAAAAAAATTCGAAGGGGGGTAAAGTTGTTGTAGTTAAACAAAACCAATGTACGAAGTTGTCTCTTACTCACCACTCTTACTCACCTTATTATTCATTATTTATTAATAATGGCTAAAAAATTGACATTAAGATTTATAAATAATTAAATAAAACATTGGGTTTTTTTTTATGATTGAAAGATGTTTAATCAAATTCTGGAAGAACTAAATGAGCGATGGTTTACACAAGTGTTTCGGGACACAATGGAGAAACCTTTTGTTATATGTTCCTACTTTGGATTTGAATACAAAAAAATTTTAAGATGATTTTTAATTTTTTAATTTCATAGATATATTTATAGAATCTAACCAAGAGTTAGACCTAAAGAGATTCAAGTTGAGTTATGATGGTCGTGAGCACGTTCATGATAATTTTTTCTATAGGATCTTTAGAGTGCTTATGCGTATATTTTTCATCTAAATGTTATGAAATACATTGATTTTGATGAAGCATTATTTTGAATGCTTCTCTCCATTAATTCATTTGCTTCATTAGTGAATTTGAGCTTTTATTGTGTTAAGACTATATCTCTATAAGCAATCTAGTTTGATGGCATTTCAATTCATAAGGCTCTCATATCAAACTGTAAGGTTCTCGAATATTTGGTTGAAATCACAGATCGTAGTGATTATTTAGAAATTGTGCATGCTCGCACTCAGTCTCTAAAAGCTTCAAACTGGATTCATAATATCATGAAAGTGAGGATCCTGTTTTTGAAATTGATGCTCCAAGGCTTGAGTATATGAGCATCAGCTATTATGAGTTGAATAGTTAATAATACACAATACTGGTCCCTTGATAGAGGTGAACATCGATCTTGTGTCTAATCTCGAGTATTTAGATCCACTGGAGATAACTATGATCCCTTATTTTATCATCAGGTTATTGAATGTTTGAAATCGAGAAATGAGAATCTCTTCTCGAAGTTTAAACTTATTTATGAATTCTCCGATTTGAAATTGTTGCCTTATTTCATTAAATTTTTATTCTTAAATATTTCACTAGTCAAATCTTCTTGGGATGTTTTAGCAAGCTTCATTGGTTGTTGCTCAATCTACATTCTCTCATTGTGGAACTTGTTTATCTTCTTGATATAGAGGAAATTGAAATTTTCACATGTGTCTTAATGGTTTTATTCATCTCTCAATTTTGTTATACTAGAGACACTAACCCAAGTTACAAAACACCAAATAAAAGCAAAGTAGCTTATTATTTTCACCGCAATTGTTCAGTCTTGAATGAGGTTGTTCTAAGATAAATAGTTTTGACTACATCATGATTAAGGGGGTAGAGGTCTTGTAGCTAAACAAAAGATAACGTATGAAGTTGTCTCAAACTCACCTTATTATTCATTATTTATTAATAGTATAAAAATTAAACTTTGATAATTAAACAAAACATAGTGTTGTTCATGACTGGAAGGTGTTTAATTAAATTCCTAACAAAACCTTACGAAAGATTCGGTTTTGTACAAGTGTTTTGTCGACACAATGGAGAAATCATTGGTTACATGTTTTTACTTAGGATTTGGATACCAAAAACTTTGGAGATGATTTTTCAGGATTTCATTGAAATATTTATTAAATCTAATAAAGAGTTAGGTAGACTTAGATTTAAGTTGAGTTATAATGGTCGTGAACACGTTCATGATGATTTTTCCTAGAGGATTTTTGGAGGCTTAAGTATAGATTTTTATCATCTAAATGTTCTAAATTACATTAATTTTTAATGAAACATTACTTAGAATGCCTCTCTCCATTTATTCATGTCTTCATTAGTGTATTTGAGTCTTTATTATGTTGTCATGGATAATCTAAAATCCAAATTCGTTTATTTGCCTTGTGTCAAGATTGTGTCTCTAAAAACAATCAAGTTTGATAGCATTTCAATTCTTGAGACTCTTATATTAAACTGTGAGGTTCTCAAATATTTGGTTGAAATCACACTATCTTGGTGATTATCTAGAAATTGTATATGTCTGCTCTCGGTCTCTAAAAAACTTCAAGCTAGATTCATAACGACATGAAGATGATGATCCTGTTTTTGAAATTGATGCTCTAAGGCTTGATAATCTGAGTATCAGTTATTATCAGTGTGAAAAGTTAATAATACAGAGTATTGGTCCCTCGACATAGTTGAACATCAGTGTTGTGTCTATCTTGAATATTTAGATCCATTGGTCTTGATATCCTCCTAACACCGTAGAAGAATTCTCAAGGACACACTCAAGAGGTTGGCGAGTCGAATAACCAATGAGAGTGGATTGATAGCTTGTGGTTCGTTTGATTCACACTTGTGGACTTAAAGTTGCAGTGGATTAGAATAACTAAGAGATGGAATGACAAGAACGGATCAAACAACTTTGGATCAGAGCAGCTACGCATCGGTGCAGAGGCGGAATAGAGCAGTCATAGATTGGAGCAGCTATGGACCAGAACGGCTACGGATCGGAACGGTCTTTGGACAAGATGGTGCTGGATCGATGCAAACTATCAAGAGTGATGAACGGACTCTTGATCTTCTGGCTTGAAGTCTCTCAGGATATTACACACGAGATATATCCAAGTTTGTGGATATTAAACACAAAAAGATCAAACAAGTTTGTAAGAGAATTTTTGATAAAATGTTTGATAGTTTCATTCAAGGGATTTGAAGAGTTTAAATAGAGAACATGCTAAGGTTTTGGAGCTACAAAAATGAAAGGCCAAGAACAACATAAGGCCAACTTAGCTTACATATGAAACTAGCCCAAAGACTTAAAAGAAAATTGGTCCAACTAATTAACTTAGGCAAATCCTCCCTTGAATATATAAAAGCAATATTGTCTAAGGGGATTGATGTATGAGTGTGTTAGACATTGCCTCATTAAAAATCTTGTCGAAAAAATCCAATGGGACAAAACTAGACGAAGGGAAAAAGAGTGCAAGCGAACACACCTCCCTTAGCCAACCCTTAGCTAGCTTGGATCACAACCAATGTAGTAGGATAAGCGTTTGAGCTACGGTTTCTTTCAGTCTGATTGAGAATTGTGCCAACGGCTTCTTGCAATATCTTGGCTTTGGTTCTTCTAATAGGTATGCTTGGTATCTTCATTGCTTGCTCTAGCTTCTCTTGTCAAGGTTCTTCAAGTTCTCCTTCCTCCGGTTCAAGCTGCTCAGCCATTCTTATATCATCCCCTCCTTCTTGAGAAGGATTTGTCCTCAAATCTGAACCTTCTGCCACATAAGGAACCAAATCAGCAACGCTGAAGCTATTATTAACTGAATACTTACCTTGGAGATCCAATTGATAGGCATTGTCATTTATCTTCTTGACAATCTCAAAGGATCCATCCATTCTTGGGATAAGCTTAAATTTTGTTTCATTTGGAATTCGTTCTTTCCTTAAATGTAACCAAACCAAGTCGCCTTCATTAAAAACCAATTGCTTGCGGCCTTCGTTTACTTGGTGTGCATACTTCTCGGTTTTAGCTTGAATATTGAGTCGTGCTTGCTCATGAATCCGCTTGAAAGCTTCAGCCTTCTTCTTTCCATCTAAGCTAACTCTTTCACTCAAAGACAAAGGCATTAATACAAAGGAGAAATAAGATTGAAACCATAAATGATTTGGAAAGGAGAAAACTTAGTAGCTGAATATACTGTTCTGTTATATGCAAACTCAACATGAGGCAAACTTTCTTCCCAAGTTTTAAGATTGCGTTTTATCAAGGCCCTTAGAAGTGTCGGTAGTGTTCAATTAACTACTTTGGTTTGTCCATCAGTTTGAGGATGAAAAGTAGTAGAAAACAACAACTTAGTTCCTAGCTTAGACCACAATGTTTTCCAAAAATAGCTAAGGAACTTAATATTTCGATCGGACAATATAGACTTAGGCATTCCATGCAACCTAACAACTTCTTTAAAGAAAAGATTAGCAACATTCATGGCATCATTAGTTTTATGACATGGAATTAAATGTGCCAGCTTAGAAAATTATCCACAACCGCAAATATAGAATCTCTATCTGTTCTAGTCCTACGCAGTCCCAAAAAAATCCATTGAAATATCATGTCATGGATGCAAAGGAATAGGAAGAGGTGTGTACAAACCATTGGGTTGGGATTTGTGTTTAGCCAACTTACATGTTGTGCATCTAGCACAATACATTTCAACGTCTGTTTTGAGATGCGGCCAATAAAAGTGATCTCGCATCACTTGCAAAGTTTTATCAACACCAAAGTTTCCCATTAAGCTTCCACCATGTGCTTCCTTGTGAACAAATTTCTCAAAGAAGAATTAGGAACACACAAATGACTATCATAGAATAGAAATCCTTCATGTCTATAGAATTTCCCATGAGAAATCTTCTCACAAGTTGCAAAGATCTTCTCAAAATCAAGGTCCGTCATGTATTGAGACTTGATATGTTCAAACCGAAGTAATTTAGCTTCAAGAGTAATGAGAAGAGTGTACCTCTTTGATAATGCATGGGAGAATACATTATCCTTTCCTTTCTTATACTTTATCACATAAGGAAAAGTCTTAATGAATTCAACCCATTTGTTGTGCCTCTTGTTAAGCTTATGCTGGCCTTTAAGATGCTTTAGAGACTCATGACTGGTATGAATGACGAACTCCTTCAACCACAAATAGTGCTGCCACGTTTGTAAAGCTCTCACCAAAGCATAGAGTTCCTTGTCATATGTTGGATAATTCAAGGTGGCGCCTCCAAGCATTTCACTAAAGAATGCAATGGAGTTCTTGTCCTGCATAAGAACAGCACCAATACCAATTCCAGATGCATCACATTCGATTTCAAAAGTTTTATTAAAATCTGGAAGAGATAATATAGGAGCGTTAGTAAGCTTCTCTTAAGCGATTGGAACACCTCCTCTTGTGCTTGTTCCCATTTGAATTTAACATCTTTTTTGCTCACTTCTGTGAGTGGTGCAGCAAGAGCACTAAAAGTCCTTTATAAATCTTCTATAAAAGCTAGCAAGACCGTGGAAGCTTTGCACTTCGCTCACATTCTTAGGACTTGGCCAATCTCGGATTGCTTTCACCTTTTCTCCATCTACTTTAACTCCTTCTACGCTTACAACAAAACCTAAGAAGACAAGGTTATCCGTTCCAAAAGTGTATATCTTTAAATTAGCATAAAATTTTTCCTTTCTAAGCACATCCAATACGAGACTAAAATGATCTACATGCTCAGCTAGGTTCTTGATAAAGACTAGAATGTCATCAACGTAGACTACTACAAACACGCCTATATAAGATCTAAACACATGATTCATCAAACTCATGAATGTACTAGGTGAATTGGTTAGTCTAAATGACATTACAAACTCATGAATGTACTAGGTGAATTGGTTAGTCTAAATGACATTACTAACCACTCATATAGCCCTTGTTTAGTTTTAAAAGAGGTTTTCCACTCATCTCCTTCTTTCATCCTAATTTGATGATAACCACTTTTCAAATCAACCTTAAAAACACACTAGAACCATAGAGCTCATCTAGCATATCATCTAATCTAGGAATAGGATGCCTATACTTCATCATTATGTTATTGATTTCTCGACAATTAACACACATTCTCCAACTGTTATCCTTCTTAGGAACCAAGTGAACATGCACAACACACTGGCTCATGCTTTCACGAATGTTTCCGTTCTCCAATAGTTCATTTACTTGTTGCTCAAGCTCTTTAGTTTTGGTTGGATTGGTTCTATAAGCCGGTTTATTTGGCAAGACCGAACCAGACACAAAATCTATTTGATGCTCAAAGCCTCTTATAGGTGCTAGTCATAGTGGATTATCTTCTGGGAATACGTCCTCACAGGTCTGCAAAAGAGTACGAAAATGAAAGGCCAAAAACAACATAAGGCCAACTTAGCTTACATATGAAACTAGCCCAAAGACTTAAAAGAAAATTGGTCCGACTAATTAACTTAGGCGAATTATCCTTTGAATATATAAAAGCAAATTTGTCTAAGGGGATTGATGTATGAGTGTGTTAGACAATGCCTTATTAAAAACTTTATCTAGAAAACCCAATGGGACAAAATTAGACGAAGGGAAAAGAGTGCAAGCAAACACCTCCCTTAGCCAACCTTTAGCTAGCTTGGATCACAACCAATATAGTTGGACAAGCGTTTGAGCTAAGGTTGCTTTCAGCCTGATTGAGCATTGTGCCAATGGCTTCTTGCAACATCTTGGCTTTGGTTCTTGTAATAGGTCCGCTTGGTATCTCCATTGCTTGCTCTAGCTTCTCTTGTCCAAGTTCTTCAAGTTCTCCTTCCTCCAATTCAAGCTACTCAGCCATTCTTATATCAACTATGATCCAAGATTATATCATCGAGTTATCTAAAGTTCGAGACCAAGAAATGGGAATCTCTTCTCGAAGTCTAAGGTTTACGCATGAACTTTCCAATTTGAAATAGTTGCTTCATTTCAATATATTTTCATTATTAGATGATTCGTTAGTCAAATCTTCTTGGGATGTTTTTAGAAGATTTCCTTGATTGGTGCTCAATCTACATTCTCTTGTTATGGAACTTTTATGTCTTCCTGATATAAAGGAGATTGAATTTTTACATGTTTCTTAATATTTTTGTTCATCTCTTAAGTTTTTTATATTGGAGACACCAAATAAAAGGAAAGAAGCTGAATATTTTTAGCGCGATTGTTCAATCTCAAAGAAAATTATTCTAAGGTAAAGAGTTTCAATTACATCATGATTTAGAGTATCGAAAACACCCCTAAAATGTTCAAAAGGGGTAAAGTTGTAGTAGTCAAACTAAAACCAACCTACGAAGCACCTTATTATTCATTATTTATTCATAGTGGATAAAAATATAGATGTTAATAATCATAAATAATTAAAGATAAAATATATATTTTTGAAATTTTTTTAGTTCGTTTCAGAATTTAAACTAAATTCGGAAATTACATATTTAATAAAAATAAAATTTATAAATTTTAAAATAATAATTTGATATTTATTTAAATAAAAATTTACTCTTATGATTTAAAATAATTGTTAAACATCTTTAACAAAAAATAATAATAAAAAGATGAAATTGTCAATTTTGATTATTTTATTTGGATGCAATATTTAGATGGAGATGTAGTATCTAAATGGAGTAACTAGATGATTAAACACCTATATATATTCACCTTATTTTAAATATGTTATAGTATTATCTTTTAACAGAATTATGGGTATTTAAGGTATTTATGGTTTTTAAAAAAGTGATATGCGCCGAGGACGTGTGGCCCAGTGGTAGAGGCTACTTTAGCATTCCTCAGGGACCCGAGTTCGATTCCTCCCAGATGCAAGGGGAAGGAAGAATATTTGGCTATGGATCGGGCCTTTGTCGATCCCACTAGTACTAAAAAGAATGAGTAAGGTTGACAAAAAAAAAAAAAGTGATATGCCTATGTTCTTATTAAAAACTTACTATACTTAAAAAAAATTTGTTATGAATATATTATGGATGCCCATTATAGTCCTATTAGATATTAAACACAATAGTAATTAGGATTAAACTCTAATCTTGTATCTCTATATATGTAATTTTCTATTGGAATAATACACAACACTTTATCAGCACAAAACCCTAGTCATCTGAGCAAACCACAAAATCTTAGCTGTTTGAAAAAACCCTGAAACCTTAGCCACCTGAGAAAACCTTAGTTGTTCAACAAATCCTTAAAATCTTTTTATAGATCCAGAATGTCAAACCTTACAAAGCTTGAATTTGTGGTACTTGATATCACTGGAAAGAATTATTTATCTTGGGTGCTAGATGCTGAAATGCATCTTGATGCAAAAGAACTTGGTGATACAATCAAAGAAGGAAATAAAACATCAAGTCAGCTCAAGGCAAAAGCTATTATATTCCTTCGCCATCACCTCTACGAGGGTCAAAAAATGGAATATTTGACCGTGAAAGATCCACAAATGCTTTGGAGCAATCTAAAGGAAAGAAATGATCACTAGAAAACAGTGATATTACCTAAAGCTCCTTAAGAGTGGATACATCTGAGAATACAAGACTTTAAGTATGTAGCTGAATATAACTCAGCACTGTTCATAACTACCTCCACACTGAAATTACATGGAGAGAATATTACTAATGGAGAGATGTTAGAGAAAACATAATCTACTTTTTATGCAAATAATGTTGTCCTATAGACACACTATTGTGAAAAAAAATTCAAAAAGTATTATGAACTTATTTCATGTTTACTTGTGGCTGAGCAAAATAATGAGCTATTGATGAAAACTCATGAATCGCGTCCTATTGGTTCTGCTTCATTCCCTGAAACAAATGTGACATCGCATAATTGGAAAGAACAAGACTATGTGAATAACAATGGCTGAAGAAATGGCTATAGACGCGGTCATGGGTGGGTCATGGACGCGGTCGTGAACAAGGATATGGATATGGTCGTCGAGATTATGGAGTTTCTTTTAAGAACTCTCATTCTCACAAAAAGTGGGAAGGTAAAGATTGTAAAAAACAAGAAAATACAATGAATGTGAATACAAGAATGTTTGCTACCGATATGGAGGAAAAGGCCATTGGCATTGAAGATGTCGTACACCAAAACGTCTTGTTGATCTTTATCAAAAATCATTGGAGAATAAAGGAAAGACAAAAGAAAAAAATCATGTGTACGAAGATGGTGAAGATGATTAAGGTGATGGCTTTGATTATTGTGATACAACTCACCTAGAGGTCGCTGATTTTAATGCCCCGGAAGGGCACAAATGATTTTTTCTTTGAAATATAGCATTTTATAGAATTATTCTTAGTTTTTATTTATTTATTTTAAGTATTATATTTATTATGTTTTTTCACTTTAATTTTATGTGTTCTATTTGAGATGATTATATTCTTGATTATTCATTGAATTAATTCTATTTAATCATGATTTCATTTATTTATCAAAAGTTTATGAATACTCCCTATAATTTTAAAGTGAGATTACATTCCAGATGGATAAACCTATTCTTATCATCTCGAGGAGGAGAATTGGATAATCTCACTCTAATCTAAGAAAAATATTGAGTTTATTATATATGCTTCTCCTCAAAATATATTTTATAAATCATTGAAAATCTCACTGATGTTTGGCATAGCTGGTTAAGATATTTCCGGTCTAAACAATGATGCGAAAAATAATCAAAAGCTTATGTAGACATTCACCGAAGAACCAAAAGATTCTTCTGAATAATTTTGATGTTTGTTAAGAAGAGAAGTAAAAATCAACTTCCACCAGCTAAGGAATTTTCTTGTACGTATACAAAGAGATATTGTGGATTGATCACCCACTAAATATTCTCGTTATCGACTTACAAGGGTATGTAGTTAAATGATAATGTTGGTTAAATTCATGTCTAAAGTCTTAAATGACTACTGAATGTCCATTAATTCGCATGAAGCCAACATAGAACATGTTACCCCGATTATAACTAGTTTTGGGTCAGAAACCATATATATTATATTTTTCAAAGTTTATGGATATGAAGTTAATCCGCCACATGATATATAATGGAATCTCAAAAGAAGTTTGAAATATATGTTGGATATGAGACTCCCTTAATATTTAAATTTCCTTAACTATAAATAAGATCTAATGACTGTTATTTCAGTGAGTTAGTCTTTTCAACATTAGGGAAAGAAAATATAAAGCTGGAAAATAATATAATGAAAGGAATTATCTTTGGTCCTCATATTTCAAAGTTTAAAAGATAATTTATTAAAAAATAGTTGTCAAATATATGACCTAAAGAAAGTGACAAGTCACATATTCCATCTATGTTCCAATAAAATTGATGTCCAAGAAGGACAATATCAACTGAGAAAAGAGTCTAAAGAGTGCATGAAGTGTGATATGTGTCAACTTTAGCACAATTTAAGAGTCTCATTTAGCTGTTCTTGAATACATATCTAGCACATTTTCATCGATTTAGAGTCCAAATAACTTCACATGCACACTTTGTATTTGCATAGCATGCAAAATGCATTAGGAGAAATTGCATGTACTTGGAGAACACATATTGGAGTATGTTGGACGTTGTGGAGCCTCCGGGTACAAATGACCAGCTTTGGAGCAGTAATAGGAGCATCGGGACACTTCTGGAGTCAAGTGTACCACCACCTTTGAGCCCAGGGTCGAGTCTTCCACCCACCTAGAGCTCTTGGTCGAGCTGAACCATAGAACAAAAACCCAAGATCGAGCCCAGCTATCCCACTCGTGTTCACTTTCGGACTTACCTCACTTTGAGCCTAATGAGAGATCTTTTCAGCAGATGGGCAAAATTTCTATGCATGAGCACTCTACGAGCCACTTTAGCTATGGGCCGAATCGAAGCCAAATTAGACGCCTTGATGCAGCGAGTTATTTTAGGGTGTTGTTGAATCGAGTATAAATAATCTTTGTTTTTGCCAAAAACATCTATCCTAGTTTTTTCATTTTGGTGAAAGAATCTTTCTTGATCCGTTTTTGCTTTGTAATTCCATAATCAAACTTTCTACTTATGAGTACTGAATGCAGTTTTCATTTTCTTTGAATCTTGTTCTCTATTCCGATTCGAGCCTACTGTTGATGATGCTTTCTGTGATTTTTGTTTATGTTATTTACTTCATGAGTTCTGAGTAGTTCACCTAGGGCTCTTGAGGATGGGTTGGATCAGCGTGGATTTTAGGTTTTTCTAGGTTGCTTTAGGTTGATACTGCTTATTTCACCTTGATCAGTTGAAATATGTTCTTAAATGTTCTAGCACCCAATAGGTGTTTGGTAGAATATCTGATCAAACCAACTTCAGAGATTCACACTCTTAGCTTGAGAGATCAATTGTTTAAGGCGTGAATCTACTTGTGTAAGTTGTTTTCTTCACACCGGTTAGGTTGTTAAACGCCTATGATGGCAGGGTCTGTTGATAGCTTAGTCAAGTTTGTTTGCCACGAGAGTGGATTCACTTTCCTGGAATTTACTTCCTAGAGTTCTGCTCTGTTGAGTTTTGTCAAGCACCAAGTAGATCTAATTGACCCGCTGATCCATGATTCCCATTCCTTAGGAACCTGATTTCTCATCACCCTGTGCTTGCTTTCACTGCTTTATTTTTCATTACTCTATTTTATTTTCATCATCTTCTTGTTGTTTACTCTGGTTTTTTTTTTCATTTGGTTTATTTTCAAGTTTAATTTAGGTTTCCAAATATAAACTTTTATGACTAGCTTGGATTAGAGTAGTTAATAGTGTCCCGAGTGCTAGTTACATTTTTAGTTGGACTGATAGCCTATTGTAATGCGATGATATGATCTAGTAATAGGTATTTGATAGTAAAATCTAGTTATCAAAGTGTGATAGATTTATTGGTTCTACATATAAGAATACTTGATAAAAAGGAGCATATTTGACAATGGCAATATCGAGGAAAAAAAAGTTTTTGAAAGGTCTCCAGAAGAGACATTAGACATGACAAAGAATGAAATCTAGGTACCTGGTTGTGAGTATCATTTCAACTAGTTCTCATGTCTTGAATAAAATATAACCAAAATCAAATCGTGTTGTTAATATTTTGCATGCAACAAAGCAGTTGACATTATGTATGAAAACCGAGGATCATGAACCATGGTATAAGAATATTTATCAAAGAGCGTACCATAAGAGATGGTTGACCAAACTAGAAAAAAGCAGTAAATGCAAGAATCTCTTACTAAGAGAAAAAGTATTTGGACTAGTAGTCCATACACTTGAAAGTGTAAAACTAGTAGGTCACTAATGAGCCTTTGTGAAATTATGAGAATTGTGAAATTATGAGATATAAATCATAGTGACTGCACAAAAATTATCACAAAGACTTGAAATTGATTAATCAGAGACATATTCTCCAGTGGTAGATGAAACTCTTTTCAGATATTTTATTAGTCTGACAACAAGAGCGAGAATCTATTTAGTCTTAATATAATTATATAGACCACTCGATGATGATATTATATAAAAGTTTTCAAAGGATTTAAACTGCTAGCAGCAGAAGATTATGGTTCCCGATAACCTCATTGCATACAAATTGAATTGATCTTCTTATATACATATATAGTGTAGTTGTATTGATGTATAATACATATCTAATTCCTATAATGGTAGATCACATATATGATATGTGTTCACATGTCGTAATGAGTTGCTATTTTGTTGTTTCTATGATATAAACAATTGCAGACATTTCCTCTAACTATGCAGAGATTTTAGTGATCAATGAAGATAATCAAGAATTCATATAATTAAGCATGCCTCGCGTAATTGAAGGAAGAACACAATGGCGATTTGTTTACCAATACACTTTCAACTTCCACTGTCAAGAAGCTAGTTCACCATGTTAGATATTATAATCACAAATATCTTAAGTTATGTACTCATTAGGGGGAGTAGAGACGCACTGCACTCTTTTTCCCTTAACCATGGTTTGTACTATGTTTTCCTGGTAAGGTTTTTAACAAGGCATCATTTAAGCGCATTAGGAATATTTTTGTAATGGACATCCAAGGGAGAGTGTTATGAATATATTGTGGATGCCCATTATAGGACTAATAAACATTAGGTCTAATAGTGATTAGGATTAAACCCTAATCTTGTATCCCTATATATATGTAACTCTCTATTAGAATAATACAAAACTCTGATTTATTCACAACAAAATTATATTTTTGAGCCAAGTTTTTGATGGAAAAAAATCTGTTAAAAATTGTAAATTTTTTTATTAAGAATCAACCTGAAGTTGTCATAAATATTTCAGAAAAAAAATAATTTTAATTCGACCAAAATAAATATAAACTTTTAAAAATTTCCACCGTATCAGTTTTACGAGGAAAATTTGAAAGTATTAATAAAGATATGAGGGAGCTAATTCTTCAAGTTGAGTTAGATGCAGCTGATTGGATTCATGCACAAAGATATAGCTTAACACTCTCCTAGCAGGCGATTATTTACTCAAATCCGATTTGGCGCAAAGTGGCATTCCCATCTTCCTTGAATCAAGGGTTTTCTTGTTATAAGTGTTTTTGTGATGGGTCCTGGAAGACTTCTGATCATCACTCAAGTTAAGGATATGTATGTTTCCCCAATTGAATAGATGGGGTGTATATGGGAGTTCGTGGAATTCAAAGGAGCCTCTCAACCCTACACTGAGAATTTGCGGCCGTGCTATTGGCGATGTTGTGTCACCTCTCCCTTGACAAACTTAAATTTGAGTTAGTGATAGATTATGTGGACATTGTGCAGATGGTTTCTAATCCAGATAAGTGGACGGCGTTTATACCCTTCGTAGAGGATTTTTGCGAGGTTGAAGAATCTTTTTAGAGTTTCCTCCCATCTAATTCCTACATTTTTGAATCACAAAACAGATTCATTCGCCCGTAATATTAGAAAAGGGGGCTTGTGACTTAGTTTTTGTAAACTCTAGTTCCACTTAAGTGGTTCTTTTGTATAAGTTAACAAAGAAAATCTGAGAAGGTTAGTGATTTAAACTGTTTTAAGTTCTTAAATGTTTATAATTAGCATATTATATTTATAGCTAGTTTATTTTTTATTTTTGTCAACAAGTAACTATTAGTCAGTAATAGTGTGATCTGTAGTCTAAGTTCTCTAATTGAGTGTGGGTGGGATTCGAACTTACCACCTCGTGCCTAGCTAAATCAGGAGTAAGCCAACTGGGCCACCTATTTCAACTATCAACAATGGTTGATTTATTCAACACCCTCTTTAACTTTCTACATCATCTCTCCTCTCTTCCACATCTTCTTCTCTCTCTTCCACCTCAAAATTCAACATCCATTCAACTTTTACAATTCATAATGGTTTTGTTTATTGAAATCCAACATCATACCCCACTAATTTTATTTTACATTTTTATATTTATGTTTTGTTTTTATGGTTATATATAGGGATGTTAATATAGGTAAATCCACCCCCTTTTAAACTCACCCCACTTGAAACCCATGGAAAATTTTGGTGGAAAATGTTTTTGCAGAAAAATTTGGGGGAAAAATTTTTGCAGAAAAATTTGGTGAAAAATTTTTGTAGAAAAAATTGGCAAGGAATTTTTTCCTGAAAAATAAACTAAGAGTAAAATCAGAATTTCAAAAAAATAAAAGGAAAAATTGACGAAACCTATTTTTGCAAATGAGTATGCATGAAAAGTTATTATTTACATAATTCATTTTTATTTTGTTAACTATATTCAAAATTAATAAATGGGTATAAATTTTTACCCATATATTTTTGTTTAAACTCATTTAACAAATGGCTCTGAATGTGGAAACTCATATAAATCCATTTAGCATTTTCAGATATATAGGTGTAAATAGATTTCAGATTATACAACATAATCATTTATTAAATGGGCTTACAAACCCAATTAATATCCTTAATTATATGCTATAAAAATATTGAATAAAATTAAATTATATATTTAATACTTAAGTAATATTTTTAACTTTTTAAATTTCATCTTTAATATTCTTAATTTAATAATAATAATAATAATAATAATAATAATAATAATAATTCCCTTATCTCCCCGAGTAAATTGACTTTCCCACGCTGTAGGACAATTTCTCAATTCCAAGTGCATACAATCAATACTCACAATCATCCCTAGGAACCCCCGCTTTTCACTAATACACAATGTCTTCTCCAAGTCATCTTGAGTTGGAACTCTGATGTAAACTTGTTCATACAATTTTATGATTCCTTTAAAAAATCTACGTAAGCACTCCAATGTTGTAGTACCTCCTAGTTTGATGTATTCATCGACTGCGTCAGCCGCCACACCATATGTTAGAATTTGCATGATTGTGGTACATTTTTCTAATTAAGATATACCTTATTTTTTAGCTGCATCATCTCTTTGCGTGAAGTAGGTGTCACTGCTTGATAGGTCCCTAATAATACGAAGGAAAACATGTTTTCAGATTCAGAACCGCTGACGAAATATTGCTTCGTCATATGTAGGTTGACTGGAAAAGTAGTTGTCAATAAGTCTTTGGTTTGCTGCTACATGATCTCACTTGTAGTATTTTCTCTTGCTACGATGTGTATAGTATTCCTCTATTTTCTTATGACACTCCCTAAACCGGTCGATGATATACCTCTCTTCAATTTCATACTGCTTTTTTGTAAGCTTCGATATCAAAATGAAATTCTGATGGATTCATTGATATGTTTTGTTGTAAGATGAGATTTATGGTAGTGGTATACCAATGGAAGAATGAGTCTCTATTTATAGAAAAAATTGAATGGTTGAAATCGACAACTTCAAACATACATCACATTACGTATTAATGGATAAACATTAATTTTTTCATTAATAGCCAAAAGTGATATATTTTTTTGTCAAAAAAGTCAAAGGTTACCAAAAGAGAATATTATTAAATCAGAAAAGAAGTATGGCATATTATTAAAGCAAAAAACACCTACATTATTATTTGGACAAAAACAAAGACAAATTATTAAAGTAGAAAAAAAACAAAACACGGACACATTATTATAGATAATGACAAACTACAGACACATATTACTAAAGACAATGACAGAAAACAGACACGCATTATTATAGTAGAAATGATAAACAACATTATTGACAATACCAACACACTTCTTGACAACAATTAGTTGCCAAATAGATCATTGCTAAGCTTCTTCGGCATCTTTTTTGCGGTTATCAAGATACTCTTTTTCAATTAGATTTTTTTTCATCTTCTTTAACTGGTTTGCCTCTTCTTGGTTCATGGATATTTTTTCAAATCGTTTCAACTCTTGGTCCTTGAATTAGAGTTCCACTCTTCGTTTACCACTTCCAAAGATGCGGTCTTGCCTTTCTTTCTACCCTTCTTCTTACTTGCATCTCTCCCCATTGGACGGACACTAGATCCTACAGAGTTAGAATTACTTGCATCACTTTCACGGGATCTCTTAGATCCACTACTCGTTAATCTAGTATTTCCTCCTACCTGACTAGCATAATGTCGTTGATCATGAACAGCATGGCACTCTTTCATTAAACTGAAATTTTTATTATTACCACTTGAATATAGTTCATGCGCTTTTGCCAATACATCATTCTCTGACCACCTACTTTGTTGCATATGCTTAGCATTATCACAAGCTCCAATCCATTTTCCCAATATTTTCTTGACGTAGTTGTATTGATTTCTACAAGAGTTTTCATCACGTGGAGGATCAAATGAGCAATGCTCATTATAGTAGTTAGCAATTTACCCCAATATGATTCACTTTTTTGATTTCTGCCAACGATGTTGTACGTCCCATATTTAATCCACTCACTCAATAGCACCAAATTTTGCTCAGTGGTTCATTTGGCGCATTTATGGCGAGCATGAGTTGAATCTTTTGCATTTGAAGTACTTTCATGAACATCGTTCATACCACCAAAAGACATTTGTGTAGAAAATTCGGGAAACCAATTGGTCCAACATTTGGAACAATTTTATTACCCGTTGGAGTAGAAGAATAAGGGGGTATTTGAGATGGATTTGGCATCCTCGATCCATAACATGGATTATAATTTGAAAAAGCTAATGGCATGAAAAAATTTGGTGAAATACCATAGTTTGGTACTTTTTTGGGTTGGTTGGAAGATGAATTCTGAAATTCATAATTGTTAGGAGTTTGGTAGTTGAAAGGGTAACTAAAAGAATTTTAGGAGCTATAAGGGTTATTATTAGGATTCATTTCCCTAAAAATAGATTGATAGCAAAATATAGTAGAAAATATGATTTTTTTGTGTGTCAAATTGAGTGAAACAAGTCTCTATTTGTAGAGAATCAAAAAATGAAGAATTTTGCTATGAAATTTTTGAAAAAAATTAATATTTTACAACATCATTGGTCTCAAATTACTAGGGTAAAAAAAGTTTCAAGAATCTTTCAACGATGTCGAGGCCCATTATTTTACGATGGGGGGGAGGGAGGTTGAATCTTTCAACGATGTTGAAGCCACACTCTCTCTTTACAGCATATTAAACAGTTTTCAACACCACAATTCTTTATTATTGTAAGTAGTCTTCTTGGGAACTAGTTTGTTGTTTAGGTTTATGAATGTTTAATTTAAATTTATGTAATAAAATCAAATATTTTTTATTTTCATTTAAATTATGAGTAATTTTATTTATTGTTGATATGTCTGGAATAAATAAAATATAATGTGTTATAAATTTAGCATATTTATATACTTGATATTGATGTTTAAAACTTAATACTATCTTTATTGTATCTAAATATAATTTAATTGTATACAATGAATAAAAGTATTAAATTTCAATTCTTTAATAGCTATCAGAGATCTGCCATAAAAAAAATTAAAGTATGTCATCAGTCTGAAATTTTTTTTTGTAAATATCCATTATGTATCGGCTAGCCCATGGTATAAAACCGGAAACTCAAATTGAAATCGATCCGGTTTAAAAGAAATTGTATTGAACCCAATTAAAATAACTAAAAGGGTCCTAAATCTATGTACTCAAAAAATCAAACTCGAACAAATATAGAATGGGTTTTACTCGATATATTTACTAAATTTGGCTTTTTAGGTTTTTTCACTAAATCTTTATTTGTTTATTTTTTTTTTAAATATGGATAATAAAGTAATTTAAGTGTATAGTATAAAAATGGATAATAAAGCTTTCTGTTTAATTTTTCTTCCAGAAATGCCCCTATACAATACTCTCATTATTTTCTCTCTCTTTCAATGCTGAAACTTTAAGTAAATAGATAAAAAAATAAAATCTGGGAGCACAATGCTTACGTCGTAGCTTATCACCCATTCATGCGGAATTTGAGCCTCTTTTGTGGCCATGACCTGTCTTAGTTCCCTTCAAGTTTTGGAAGTGGAGTTTTTAGTAGATTGTTTAGAGTTGGTGAAGATGGTGGAGGACCCGTCAGCCTGGCCTGCATTCCTACCAGACCTCACCGATTACTCTCGCCTCAAAAGATGTTTTGCGGTGGTCTCCTTAACCCTCTTCCCATGTGGTCTGAACTACAAGGCGGATTCCCTTGCTCGCCGAGCTTGAAGGCTCTCTTGGTGCTTAGCTATGGTGGATAATGTTCCAGTCTCCTAGAAACATTTCTGATTTGTTTCTTTATTTATAGTTAAGTTGACAAAACAAAAAGATAAAGAATGAAAACAGAATCAAATTGAAGGATTACATGTGACTACCGCGATGCTTTCTCATCTTTTTCTTCTATCCTTCTTTCTCTAAAACAGGAGATGCCAAAATTAAAATCTTTACCAATCAAAGTTGACAAGCATAGTTTAGCAATTAATATCCCATTTCACCAGCCGCTTAAACTCATTATTACAGGAAAACTTGTTTAAAGAATTTCCAGGAACACTTAATCCAATTTGATATTCTCAATTTCTGTAGAATTCAAAGAATATTAAGAAATAACTTTTCTAGATTAGCTTAGGAAAATAATTCAAAACCTAAACTCTCGAACAATAAAATCTCACCTTATGCCAAACATTGGCATCTTTATATATAAACTAGACTATTTCTTAATTCTAATAAGGAAACAATTATGTTTTGGATAACTTCCTAAAAGATCTCAACTATGTTTTGGATAATTTCCTAAAACATCTCAACTAGTCTAGTCCATTAGCTTGCAGCTCAAGCTACTAACTTCAAGTTTACTCAAATATTCTCCCCCGTAAGCTTGAAGTTGATTTCTCAATGTCTTTGACTCCAATAAATTCTGTCATTTCCTTGAAATTGATCTTTCCAGGAGCCTTTGTTAGAATGTTTGCCTTTTGTTTGTTCTCTGGGAGCATGTTCAACCTCTATTTAACCATTCTCAATATATTCTCTTATGAATTGATACCTTGTATGAATATGCTTACTTCTTCCTTGAAATACTAGATTCTTAGTAGTGCAATAGCCGATTTGTTGTCAATATATTGCCATCTTTTCACTAGTTAAACTCGTGACTTCACTAAGTAGTTCTTGAAGCCAAATTGCTTGTCTACCGGCTATTGTTCCTGCCATAAACTCGGCCTTATAAGAAGATAAAGCAACAATATCTTGCTTTTGAGAGCACCATGTTATTAGACTATCTCTTAGCTAGAAGATGTGTCTGGTAGTACTTCTTCCACCATCAGAATCAACACTATAGCTACTATCGCTATAGCCAATAAGTCTCGGCACTTTAGTGGAGGATCTCGTGAATACCAAGCCAAGAGTGGTTGTACCTTTTAAGTACCTTAAACATTGCTTCATGGTAGCTCCATGTGGCTCTCTGTGACTTTGCATATATCGACTTCGATCATCAATAAGAAAAAATATGTAGCTATTTCTAGCACCGATTGATGGTGTTTATTGGTCCACAAAGATCTTAATGACTAAACTCTAGACTTTTTTTTGCTCGATAAAGAGTAGCTTGTGAGAAAAACTTTCGTTTGTTTTCCAAGCAAGCAAGAGCCACATATTTTTTTTGTTGATACACATCTTTGGAAGACCTTTAACAACTCCTCTATTGACCATGCTCTTCATTCTGTCGAGATTCACATGTCCCAATCTCGAGTTCATCTACTATACTCACTTAGTTTAGTTAAATGCAACTATGTGATATCCTTTACATTCATAAGTACCTTGTACAAGTGATTTTACTCCATTTGGTGTTAACAATGAACTTCACTTCTTCATCATGCATAATTAGATTATTTCCTCTTAACGTAATATCACAACCTTCCTCTGTTGCTTGTCCAAGACGTATTATGGTGCTCTTCAAATTATGAAATAAAATACACATCTTTCATCACCTTTTCATTTCTGTTTTTATCAACAAAGGATATCGATCATTTTTCTTTGATATCAATGCGTGAATCATCACCAAATCTCACCTTCCCGGTGATGGTTTCATCAGGTCTAGTAAAGTACCTCATATCTCTGGTCATGTGATTGCTAGCACCATTGTCAAGATATCAAGTATTCCCTCCTTAATGTTTGTCTCGAATTAACTGGGAATTCAATTATTTTTGTTTAAAAACACAATATCGTGTAGAAACAAGTCATCACCTTCTTGCGTTTCTTGGTCATTTTCATCATCTTGTGGTTCTTGAAGCTTAAGCAACCAATCCGGACATTTGGAAGCAAAGTGTCCAGTTTTGTCACAACGGTAACAAATCACTTTAGTGATATCGAAGTCACTATACTTCTTCCTCGACCATGTCCTCCCCTAGCACTTCTTCTCGATCCTTCACTAGAGTTACTCGTTTGATTTTGATATTCCAAATGCATCAACTATTTTTGATCTTCTTGAGCTTCTTCTTCTTCTTCTTCTTCGAGAATTTTTTCTTTAGAGGCTTTTAGACAACCTATGACATCCTCAAAACTTGTTTTTTTTAGATCTAAGATTTTCTCAAGGGATACAACCATATGGATGTATTTCTTTCTAGGAAGACTTTTGAAAAACTTCTTGACTAATATAGACTCATCAATGGTTGGTCCAAGAGAAGAAGCTTTCGAAGTAATGGCCGATAACTTGCCAACAAAGTGATCTATAGTTTCGGTTTGATTCATCTTGAGTCAGTCAAATTCAAAAAAAAAGTTTGCAACCTTCTTCCTTAACATGATTACGCCCTAAGTTTCGAGTTCTTTTAGCCTCCCATACCTTCTTTGTTGTGTCTGATTCTCCTACTTTTAAAATAAGAGCATCCGGTATATATTGAAATAAGAGAGCCATTGCCATATTGTTCTTTCTTTTATCATCAATTTCTGTCTCAATTACCTCCCGTACTTCATGTACTTTGAGACAAACTCTCATTCTCATTGCACAAATGGTGCAATTGGTTGTAGTTAAAGAAGGAACTCTTCTTTATTAGCTTAGGAAAATAACTAAACCTAAACTCTCAAACAATGAACTCTCACCTTATGCCAAACATTGGCATCTATATATATATATATATACTAGACTATTTCCTAATTCTAATAAGGAAACAATTATGTTTGGATAACTTTCTTAAACATCTCAACTATGTTTTGGATAATTTCCTAAAACAACTCAGCTAGTCTAGTCTATTAACTTGCAACTCAAGCTACTAATTTCAAACTTACTCCAAAAATCTCTAGTAAAATCTTATGAAAAAGAATTGACAATTTTTATCAAATAATAAATATAGTATCAGATAATATGTTTATTGTTGAACAACATATGTGTTAATCAAATACATGTTTATCATATAATAAATGTGTTAATAAGTAATTTATGTGTTAGCCGTATAATATATGTATTGTGTTAGCCATATAATATGTGTGTTGTGTTAGCCGTATAATATATGTGTTAACATATGTTTATCGGATAATATATGAGTGAGTGGGTAATCAGATAACCCGTAACACTCAAGTTTCCTGATAATTGATTATTATTTTAAGATTTCGACACTTTCTACTATTTTCCATATGTGTAAGTTCCAAACAATTTTCCCATTATCATGTAACCTTAGTATTATCATATAAAAATGAGGAATTACTAAAAATGCTCATTTCGAAATATCATTTTTTAAAACATACCCCTTGATGACATTTCTCTCTTTCAATTTTCAAAGAAAATGGTAGGTTTTGAAAAAAGTACATGCCAATATGGGTACTTTTGAAAATCCCCCTACAAAAATTTTATTCAAGCTAAAAAATTACATGTGTTATTCGATTATACATTTGGTACTCAAATATTTGGTAACACATGATTTTACTGATAACTCATATCTAATGTATTAATACATACTCTCTCTGTTTCAAATTATAGGATGTTTAAGGTTTTTAATTTTGTTTCAACTTATAATATGTTTTGCATAAATCTATGCAAAATTTAATGAATTTAATAGTTTTTGACATTTAATATTATGCAGCATAATTTATGATTAGTTAGATTATTTTCAGATAAAATATAAAATTATTTTCAAAAAATAATAAATGAGTTTCTTAATATTTGTACTTTTGCTATAACATCTTATAATTTGAAACAAATGAGTGTTAAATATTTATACTATATACACGTGCATCCAAAAAAATATGATCCGAACCTTTTAGAGTAGCCGAGTGCCCTATTGACTTCAGAAAATTGTACTAAGCAAAACTAAAACACAACTAAATTTTGTTTCATTGATACTTTTGCTATCAAATCGGATAAATGTCTTGTTATTATTTTATAATTAACTAGATTCTAACATGCACCATGTGCCGATGTGCGGTCTATATTTCTAAATTCATATCAAATATTACAAAAATAATGAGTAAATTTAATTTGTGTTCTGATATAATATAAAAAAATTATGATTGTTTTAATATGTGCTAATAAATATTTATAGTAGAAGAATTATAAGCTTGATCAGGATATAAATATAAAAGTATGTTAATTATGGTTAATCCCTTTTATAAATAATAATTTATAAATTATAAACTACATAATCATACAGATTTACTAAAGTAGTTAGCAATTAAAATTCATAAAATAATTAATGAAAACAAAAAAATGAATATTATTCACCATAATACATCAATGAATAAATTAAAAAATATATATTTATAATAATATAAATTCTTAATCTATATTATGTGAAATAAATTATATTTTAAAAAAAGAAAACTATCCCATATATTTATATAAACTATTAATCGATGCATTTGGACGTGAACGTTTTTCTTCGTATATGAAATTTCACATGATCATTTTCTTCTTACCAAATCTAAATTTCCTATGTATTTTTGATCCATTTCGTTTGTAGTTTTGAACCATCACTAGCAATATATACCAGTGCCGGTATTATAAATAAGTTTTATAAGTTGAGTAATGTATGTCTTTGTCTAAAAGTTTGAATTTATAACATATGTGAAGAATATCATAAAATTTATTACATATTTGTGTGACATGATTATTTCAATTAAATTTCATAAAAGTCATAAAGGATTTTAGTTATAAAAGATTTATAAAGCTAATTATGATTAAAAAAAACATGCAAGTACATCCGCCTTTAGTGGACTTACCATCAGTCTTTAGCGGACTTATAAATTTTAAGTTAATTTCATTTTTTTTAATTGCATCCTTTTTCAATAAATAAGATGTGGTTTTTAATGGTTGCATGAACAAGAATACCCTACACAAAAAATTAATATAATTAAATATATTTTTCTTAATAATATATGGTCAAATTTAAATCAAGAGTAAAATTTAAAACTTACAAAAGAATCGCTCAAAAAATTATTTCAATTATGCCTTTAACTTAGGTAGTAGGTTGCTTCAAAGAATGCAATATCTTAACTTGAATTTTTCAGGATGATTTAAATGGTTTGGTGTCCCTAACTTTAGTAAAATGAACTATTTTTGAGAAAAGAAATTGAGTTCGGTTGACGAAAGGTTGATGTAATAGGGGTACCTATTATTTATAGGTAGATTATGTGGTAACTTATTGCGGTTGTTAATAATAAATTAATTATATTATGTAATGTTATGCCAAAAAATTTGGGATGATATTCTAAATTTTATGGGCGCTAAGATTTTGTTTTGTATATATAAATTGATCATTTATTTGGTTTGTTGTACATTTACTTTTGGTTTTTAAAAGATCGTTAAACTTGAATAGATTTTAAATATTTTTGTTGTCCAAATTTTAAAACCATAATTCAGATATTATAGTTTTAAGTTTTTTAGTTTGATATATGTTATATGTGTATTCTAATAACCAAAAAAAAGCATTCAAAATTCAAAACCGTAATCCAAAATTCAAAATTGTAATTCAGATTTCAAAACTAGATATATAATCAATTTATTAACAATATATTTAAAAATTTTCTCTCTATATAAATATTTTATATATTCTGTATATATATGAAATTTGTTTCATAAAGCTTATATGATAAATATATGTTTAATAATTATATAACTTTACATATATGAAAAATATTACAAATGTATACTAAATATATATATATATATATATATATTAAAAATGTTTTTTGTCAATATTGGATTACAACTGGTCGGCCGAATAGCCAAGTTCCTACACAATGTAGGCAGCGGGACTCGATCCCTAGTTATGCAGATATATTTGCCTTTAGTGGACTTACCACCTGCCACTAAGCTAAAATCCATCTGCTATTAAAAATGTGTCTTCACAATAAACATTCTATTATTTTTATATAAAAATATGTTACATAAAACTTATATGATAAAAATATATGTTCATTACTTATATAAATTTAGATATCTGATTAATATATTACAAATTTATCTAAATATATACTATTATAAATGAGAGCGCTCACATAAAAGTATATAAATTATGTTCATTAATTATAAAACTATAGATTCAGAAAAAAAAATCTTCTTCTCTCTCGACTATAGAGTGTAAGAGTAAACCCACTGGACCAATCCTATTTGTTGTCGATTCCTATGATCCTTCTTTCTTCATCCTCCTCCACCGTACTTGATCACTAGACTTTCCCATCTCTCCAATCGATTACACTACATGAACTCTTCAATAACTCTTTTTGAAATCTCTCCTCGCTCTCTATTGAAAAAGCTCAAGTTAAAATTCCGACCTAGAATTAGTGGTTCTTTAATTGTTTCCCAATAATCTTGTTTATCAAACTTATCTCTTCACAATCATCTTACCTCAAACCTTCGTCGCACACCTATCAACTGATTGCTGATATTAGAACTTTTCTTCGGTCATATCGGTCATCGATTGAGCAATTTCATCTTGCATGCAATAGATCTCATCTCAATTCTGTCTAGAATGCAAATGGTGGCCTAATCGATTCATGATGGGTAATTCGATCGGTACAAAACTCAACCCCTGAACCCTCTTTCTATATCAATCTTCCGATTTATACTACCTTGGTTTTAAAGCTTGCATGTTACCACCTGAGCCTAATCACACATCATCGCAAGCACCCCTGATCTCCCCACACTCATAAACAAACCAAATAATCGATTGCATGCAATGGATCCAAACGCCTCGAGCTTGGATGATGCACTCTGGTCAATGAATATATCTAGAGAAGAACCTATTAACTTACCAGAAGAAGGACGCTTCACAGCTACACAAGCGCAAGATCTCATGCTTACCGGACGAATCCTAAACCTTAACAAGCAAAATATGGCTAAGGTAATGTTAACAATGCCTAGAATCTGGCGTACCCATGCAAAGATTGTTGGAACTGTTCTTTTGCAAGACCACTTTCAATTTAAGTTTCCTTCAGAAGAATCATTACAACCTATAACAGACCTGGGATTGTGGAATTTTGATGATTGGGGTATTGTGGTGGAACAAAAAGGCAACATGCTAGATGAATACCGCATTACCACGGTTCCAATATGGGTAAGAATGTTCAACATACCACCACTACATCACACTATTTATTTATTCAGAGTTGTGGTTACAACAATTGGAGACGTTCTAGAAGTGGACCATGACGAGAATCAAACAAAACTTCATGAATACATAAGAGTGAAGGTCAATTATGACCTACAAGACCCAATGAAACCATGCAGATCTTTCTGATTCCCGGACAGAAAAGTCATTAAAATCCGTTTTGAGTATGAAAGAGGCAGGAAATCCTGTCATTACTGCTGCCCAATCACTCACGACAAGGCGCATTGTCCTTGGCTGACCACATCCTCTCCAATACCTATGTCCCCACATGAGCCATTGAGTCCAGAAGAACAGAATACTACTATTGACTCTCCAAGCTTTCAACCAAGTAAAGAATCTAAGGATACTCACATACCAACCGAACATAACAAACATCAGACGCTTAAGGAAAAAATGTCATGGAGGTTAAGACTCAACATAATATGACAAACCACTTGGGTTAGGATGTTTCAATATCAAAAGTTATGGTCCAAAGCAACCTCACACCAATCACACAGCTACCGGAGGAGAATAGGACACAAGATGTAATGCAACATATGCATTTAACCCGGGATGACCTAGTAACTTCAGCCTCAACTCAATCTTTGCTCCCGTTGAGCATTATACCTACCTCAACCATTCACATGTGGGTACAACACACACAAATTTCTTCCACATCATCAGATATTCAACCAAAACCAAGGAGGAAACCCAAATTACAACAAATACATCACTCTAAAAGACTCAGTCCTCCTCACACAACACAAAAGGATCAAACTACAAGCTTACTTTTGAATCTGGAAAATCAGGACAATACCGACCTTGACTGCACCAGAAATAAGAAGTGTAAGCTCCAAAATGAAGTGCAAACAACTCCCTCATTAACTGAGGAACCTTTGAAGGGTATGGTGGCTTTCCTAAAGCCACCAGAGAATCAATGAGTATCTTCAGTTGGAACTGTCAAGGTCTGAGAAATACTTTGACAGTTCGACGCCTTAAGGAAATAAGGAGAACCTTATTCCCGGACTACCTATTCCTCATGGAAACAAAAAATACTCAAGAATATATTATAAAGGTTAATCATTGGTTAGGATATCAGAACTCCTACATAAATGATCCGATAGGTCTTAGTGGAGGCCTCGCCATCTATTGGAAGGTCAAAGAAGATATGGAGGTATTATATGGGGACGATAACATTATAGATACAAATCTAAGGGTGGGTATGCATCAGATTCATGTATCATTTATTTATGGACACCCCACCCCACATCTTCGAGGTAGGATCTGGAATAACATCAGACACATCAATAATGCCAGGATAACAGCTTGGATACTGATTAGCGATTTCAATGAGATCCAGAACAATATGGAAAAACAGGGTGGCCCATCCAGACAACCTAGAACTATGGAGAATTTTAAACGTCTACTACTAGGATGCGACATGCAAGAATGTACAAGCTCAGGACCACGATTCTCATGGATAGGAATTCGCAACAACCAATGGACTCAGATTCAGCTGGACAAACCTTTTGGAAATGAACAAATTAGACGACTCTTCCCAAAAACACATACAAAGTACATGGATCTACTGGAATACAACGATAGGCCCATCCTCACCACTTTTGTAGCAGATGAATTTCTTTTCAACAAAAGGTTCTTTTTCGATAAACGCTGGATCCATCAAAAAATTTCTCTCAATTAATCATCAATAGTTGGACATCAAAGCCAGAGGACACAACCATTTCGATATCTGACAAGTTATAGCATTGCAAAAGAGAAATCATACGTTGGAAAAAGACTCAACAAATTAACTCTGCTAAAACCCTGAACTCGATCCACAATCAATTGCAACAGGAAGTTATCAAAAATTCCCCAAACTTCGAAAAGATCTCCAAGCTCAAAATGGAAATCACTCATCAGATAAATAGGGAAGAAGAATTTTGGAAACAGAAGTCTCGAGAAAAATGGATGAGAGACAGAGATGCCAATACAAAAATTTTCCATGCTAAGGTCAACCAACAACGACAGCAAAACGCCATACGTGGTTTACTAGATGAAACAGGAAATATGCAGTATCTCGAAGGATCAAAAGGAACTATCGCAGGACGATACTTTTATTAACTATTCCAATCCTCTTCACCATAAAATATCTATGAGTTTACACACCACATCCACCCTAAAGTATCATCTATGATGAATGAGATCCTCATGGCACCTGTAACTTCACAAGAAATCAGGGATGCAATTTTCAGCATAAAAGCGGACAGTGCTCCAGGACGGGATGGGATGACGGCTAGGTTTTACCAGCAATATTGGCATATTCTTTCTCCAGACATCATACTGAAAATTAAGAAGGTTTTTGCGCAACAAATGTTTCCTGCTGATTAGAACTACATGCATATAAGTCTCATACCAAAACTCAAATCTCCTAAAAGGATGCTAGATTTTCGACCGATTAGCCTATGCTCGATTATGTACAAGATCATTTCCAAAATAATCACTCGGCATCTCCTACCTCTGCTTGAACAGATTATCTCAGATACACAAGGAGCTTTTACACCGGGTAAGCTGATTACAGACAACATACTCATTGCACATGAGATTATGCACGCCATTACCTCGGGGAATCAATGTTCAAGGGATTTTATGTTGGTTAAAATGGATATCTCCAAAGCGTATGACCGTCTGGAATGGGACTTTATACACACAGTATTGTTAAGATTCGGTTTTCATCCAAAATGGATTCAAATGATAATGCTATGTATCTCATCCTTGTCCTACTCGGTCCTAACCAATGGGCAGGCACACGAACTAATCCAACCACGCAGAGGAATTAGACAAGACGATCATATCTTCCCATACATCTACATTTTATGCACTGAAGCACTCACCACTACACTAAATCACCAAAATAGTGCAGGTTCCCTCACATGTATCCAATTTCATCCAGTAGGACCAAAGATTAACCATTTTTTATACGCCGATGATAGCCTTTTCATTTGTCAAGCCATAGTCTCAGAAGCTATGACTCTTCGAACTACTTTAAGCGACTACTCGGTAGCATCAGGACAGACCATCAATTATGAGAAATTCACCATCTCTTTTGGAGATACCAGAACGGAGATCATAGCAAGGATCAGACAAATTCTCAACAGTTTTTCCACACAGGGTTTGGGCAAATACCTTGGCTTACCTGATTCAAACAAGAGGAGAAAAAAAAGAAATCTTTCAGTCTCTCACAGACGGCCTTAAAAAAAGAACGAACTGGTTTAATAAAACATTATCTGCGGGTGGAAAGGAAGTACTACTCAAGACAGTGGCAATGGCGCTACCTATCTACACGATGTCCTATTTCAAATTAACAAAAGCACAATGTCAACATCTGACAAGACTCATAAGAAATTACTGGTGGAACAATGCTCAAGCACAAAAGAAGATACCATGGATCGCATGGAAACAAATCATTACAAGGAAAAAAGAGGGGGGACTAGGTTTTAGAGATTTTGAGCAATTCAATCAAGCATTACTAGCTAAACAAGCATGGAGACTTCTTCATTATCCCACCACATTGTTTGCTCGCACCTATAAATCCATATACTATCAAGAATCTAGTTTCTTAGACAATCACTGTGGAAATAAACCATTAGAGGAGCATACAACATGGGAAATAGCTCCTAGAACAAGGGATTATTCACCAGATAGGTAATGGATGTGACACGCATGTTTAGATAGATAAATGGATTATGGGTTCTAAACAAAGAACACCATTCAGCAGACATTCATATTAATATATAAACCTCAAAGTTGCAGACCTACGCTACACGGATGGATGGAACAACGCAATACTGCTTTCAACTTTTCATCCTGATGATATACCCAAGATCACTGCAACTCAAGTCAACCCTGATGTAGAAGATGAATTGATATGGAGCTTTAATAACTCCAGTAAATATATGGTAAAAAGTGGGTACTGGTTAAGAAATAATTTTAATAACTCTGGTAATCTTCATCCAGTCAGAAATACATCACAGACTACCCGACTCAAACAATAAATTTGGAAAATCCGTGCACCAAACAAAGACAAGATTTTTATGTAGAAAACTCTATAAATGCACTTCCGGTCAACTCATTATTAGCCAGCTGGTCAATTATTATATCCAGAACTTGCAGGATTTGTGAGACTCACACAGAAACCATCAACCACATGCTATTTCTTTGTCACCCGGCTAAACAATTCTAGAGACTGACTAATTTCCCAACACCACTACAAGGATTTCATGACTTCTCACTAAATCTCAATTTTGTTCACCTGCTCAGAATCAGCATGAACGGAAAAGTCCCTGAAGAAATACGTCTTGCTTTTCCATGGAGCCTCTAGGAAATATGGAAAAATAGAAATGTCACAATCTTTCAGGAATCTCAGAACAACATATCCTTTCTAGCAAAAAATAGTATCAATGAAGCCAAAATGTGGCATCATCTTCTCAAAAATCAGAATAAACACCACTGTACTACCTTAGTGAACCAGACAGAAGACTTAGCCAGCGGTAACCTCACTACTTGTTATGTCCTTTGGTGGGCCACACAATGGAATAAACACATACACTTACATGAAGGGGCTTGGATACTTCAAGACATTGAAGAAAACACTATCATGCACGCAAGATACACATTACAGACCACCAATACTAAGTTTGACCTACAGCTCAATGGTCTACAATAGGCATTACAATGTCTTAAAGACTTGCATATTGATTCGATCACTATGAACATACCGAACCAGGACCTTTTTCAAGCAATCTCTCATCTGGATCAATGGCTATGCCACACTCACAAGCTTCATAGAATCAAGACCCTACAACACCAAGTAAGTTGTTGCCACTTTAACCTTGACAACAACCAACAAGTGAATCTCGCACGAAGAATAGCACGTAGTGTAGTAGTGGAATCTTGCTTCACAGATTACATTGGCAAAGGACTACCTACATGGCTTGTATCGTAAGCAACCTTTCGTTCACAAACAAGAAAACTTTTATTCGCATCCATAGCAAAACTAAACACTTATACAATATTACCTTCCCAATTATAATCCTCAATATATGAACTAAATAACACCCTTAACACCTTTTTTCTTTAGATACCTATAATAAATATTTCAAATTCCCTTTACCTATACCATTTTCCTTAGCCAAAGCTCCATTTTCTCTCGTCTCTTTTACCCTTCCACCACGTCACCTCCCTCTCCAACATACTACATTAAATTCATACAGTTAAATAGCTGATCAAATTCATTAATCCACACTCTTTGTGGCCTCAATCATTCGATATTTATTCTCCAACTCCTTTGAGCCATAGAATAATTTTCATTCGTGATCATTTCTTTTTGGACCTTCATTAACCATACCAACAATCAATCTCCTCTCCACATTATCTTCCTTTACACGGTAACGCATACACGACAACTCCAGCCTATTTAGCTTCTGCATGTGTCAAAAGGTTTGAAGAAACACAATCATCACATCTCGTTCCGCTCAACACACGCGCTCCGCACGTACAACACGTGGACAATCACTTGCAATGCACCAATAAGGGATGAGCAAACACAATCTCCCCTAAAGATACACCTACAAAAAGGCGGCGCTACTCTCCTTATACTCACCATGCACAACCTTAATCTTCGTGAAGAGGAGAACCTCTTCTGCTCATGACACTTGACAAGCTCCAATGATTATGTCGCCAAGTAAAAGCAACTTAAATAGCTTCTACGTTTCCACACCTTAGCATCGTTAGTTCTGCAACTTTCACTCTATTAACAATGGTAGACAACTTTTGGATGGCCTCATCTCAATTTCACATGGAAAGATCTGATGAAGACATCTACCTTCCCAGTTACTCTTATTGTAATGCGCTAGAGCTGAGCTGTCGAAGCTTGATCGCCAAACCAATCAACCCAACCATGCAAAGTATTCTTGAAATGGCGACTCAAATTCCACGTCAATGGCGGATGGAAAAAAGGGTCACGGGGAGAATCATTGACCGTGGATATGTCCAGTTCCTCTTCTCCTACGATTCAGATCTCATCTCCATCCTCCGTCGACAACCACACACTTTTAACGGTTGGTTAGTTCTCTTGCAAAGGTGGGAAGCTCATTCACCTCCTGACTTTCTTACAACGGTACCTATTTGGGCACAAATCAATGGTCTCCGACTCCACTACTCTACACCGATGACCACTCGTCTCATCGCAAGAACACTAGGCAAAGTCTTGGAAGTGGACGTCCAAAACTACTCTCTCACACAGGCGGGACTAATTAGAGCTAGAGTCAACATCAATGCTTATGAGCACCTCAAATTCTACAAACCAATCCGCATGAAAAATGATGATAGAGCTCAAGTGTCCTTTCAATACGAAGCTCTCACAAACTTTTGCATCACGTGCCAAAAGCTCACACACGAGGCGTCGGTTTGCACATATATACCCACGCTAGCTGATTTTCTTGCTCACACACCACCAAGCTCCCAAACACATGAGGAATCGTCAACACCGCTATCTCATCTTGACACTAAGGACATGGAAGGCATAGGTGAGTCCACACGCTCACAAGCACTTGCGGATCAGGTACTCACTGTTACACACCAAATGATAAGTCTTGCAACTCTCTCAGATACTATCTGAACCATTGTTGCACAAAATGACCATCTTAGCAACTACACCGCAACGTTTGAGTTTGATTTGATAACCTCAATATCACAACAAGAAGTGGAGGTCTTTATCAACAGAGAAACGAAGCGGAAATGTTACCCGGACCATGAGGAAGGCACGACAAACAAAACACCACGATCATTTTGAGCAACTTCTAAGTCGCATCGATGGAGTGCTGATCAAGTTATTCTCAAATTAAGTTATATTTACTTAATGCTTAAGTTATCAAAATTCTACTCTTTTTCTAACCTACACTAATCGGCTCGACTTTTAACTTATGGTTTAATCTTTTGGAAGTGTTTCGGTCTTTTGATTCTATGTTTTAATTTTTAGTATCGAACTCTTTTGCTTATGTAATCTTTGACATATTTTGGAATACAATCAGGTTTAAGGAAAAAAATAATTATATAACTATAAATAAATAAAAATATAAAATATATACTAAACATATTAGAAATGAGCCACCACTATACACGTTAGTTATATATATATATATATATATTTCATTAATATAAATATGTGTATGAAAGAGTTCTTACATATTTAATAAATAATTTGTATTCTATTATTATAGGATACTTTAAAAAAATAATTAATTATAAATTCAAATTTTATATATGAAAAATTATGGAGGATCCTAGTAATATGTGTTGCAGTTTTGTAATAGTATTTACTGTAATCTACGATATAATAAAAAGAAAATATTTTCAAAGAAATTCCTTGTAGTCAACCATATTTACTTATAATGTCATTAAAGATTTTATTTAATTACTATAGTTCAAAAATTTTGGAAAGGTTAGTGATGTAATAACCTTAGTTTTAATCATATACATCACATTATATATAGCAAATGTGGACTAATGTTGAATATTCCCTATATTTGTTACATATTTCATCCAAAAACTTATTATTTATTATATTGATTATAGAAATCTTTAACAAAATCCTTATTATAACGATCAATTATGAAATTTTTTCCTTTAACCACCATAGAATATCCTAATCTTTTAATTTTGAATTTAAAATTAGCTTAAATTAATGCATATAATCACTAATTTGATTCGAATATTCAGAATTTAATTTCAAATTTTATTATCAAACCAATAAGTTGACAGTATTTAACTAAGTTTACATAATTTTGAATATCACATTATACACAGTTTCCATTAATTTTTCACCCTGAATAATTATAATATAACAATAATTCTGAAAAGCCTAATCCAAAAACAGAAATACATGTCTATTGGTAGTGTTTTTTTTCATCATTCCTTTCTCTGTTCTCTTTTATTGTTATAATATGTCTTTCACTGATGTATTTTCTTTGAAACCAGTTTCGCAAAAATGGAAGATCAATGTCAAAATTTTTAGACTATGGAAGGCATATACCTCCGAATTCGGCCAAACAATTGAGATGGTTTTATGTGATGTCAAGGTGAATAAAAAAATTAAAATGTATATTATTTTTTGTCAACTATTAAACTTTTATTATATTTTTATTGTATTTCATTCATTACTCATTTTTCAGGGTGTTACTATCCATTGTAATATCAAACAAAATTTGCTTAATAAATATGCTTATCTTCTTAAACAAGGTGATACCAAAATTATTACTAATTTTGTTGCTGGTCCGGAAAATGGTTCATATCAAACCACACATCATAAATATAAGATGTCGTTTGTTATTACTACATATGTGAAATCAACTGACCCTCTCCTTGAGAGTTTGTTTGGTATTGTCCCTGCGAGTTTCACAGATTTGCATAATGGTAAACTTAACGACAACTTTTTGATTGGTTAGTTGTCTTTATATTTCAACTTGATTTATTGATTTAACTCAACTTGATATTTATAGTATTTTTATTTCTGTAGATATTGTTGGTCAACTTATAGATGTTGGAAACATTATGTTTGTCAATGTTAATGGAAAGAAAACCAAGAAAATGAATATCGAAATTTGAGATTCCAAGTAAGTCATTTAATTTTTATTATTATTTCTATTATTGACTTTTTATTTATACATACCAATTTTAAAACTATTTGTATTCTTTTATAGTGATGTTCGACTGAGTTGTGTAATATGGGGTACGTACGCTGAGCAAGTAGAAGAACTAACTTCAAGTCTTATTGGACAAATTGTCGTCATTGTTATGCAGTTTTGCAAAATCAAGATCTTCATATATAATATAAACATCAATATTTTATAGTTCTTTGTATAATTATTATTTAAGTAAAATAAATTTCCATTTTTCAGGAATTAGGAGTATCTCGAATGCTTTTGAGTGCACTTAACTTTGGATAAACAATGATGACTTTGAAGCAGTATTTGCATTGCGACCAAGGTAAGTTTGTTATAAATTATCAATTTATTGTCTATTACGCTACAAGACATTTTTATTGGACATTTATATTTTTTGTCATTATTATTCTTTTTACTAAGCATTGTGTGGAATAATATTGTAGTTTACCAAACGGTGATTTAACACTTTCAAGAGTTGATTATAACCAAACAAGAGCATCGAATGCACTGTGTGTTAGAGAAGACATTTTCAAGAAATATCCAAGAAAAACTATTCAAGAGCTTTTGGATACAATATATGTAAGTATTTATGTTTGTTAACATTTCAATTGTTTACATTTTAGAAATGAGTTGTTTAATTTTTTTAATAATATGTATATTAAATTTATATATGTTAGAATGTTTGTATCAATGGTTAATATTTTATCTATTTATACCGACTATGGATGGTGTTACTTAAGTTGTAAAGTTTGCAACAAGAATGGTTTGCCAATAGAGCTTATATTTGATGGTGAAGGAGCTGACGAAGAAGCAATGGTATCTCAATTATGGAATTGTTCAAAATGTGATAAAGACATTACCGATGTGGTTCCAAAGGAAGTAATTTATGATCTTATTATTTTTATTTTTGTTATTATAAGTATAAATATATTAATAGTTAAATCCTACATTTTATTTTCAATAAAGGTATTACATTCATTTCAATGTTGGTGACACAACTAGTGAGACAAAGTTCCTTATGTTTGATTGGATTGCAATGCAAATTCTCAATTAATCAGCTTCTGAATTTGCTCAAACCATTTCTGAGGTTAGTTATTATTACAAAATAAAATGGTCATTACATTCAATTGTATTTGTTTTCTTATTGTCTACATATAAATTAAAAAATTATATTTATGTATACTGAAGATCCGGAAAACATTCCATTAGATTTAAGAATCTTACAGGAAAGTCATTTTTATTTATTGTTAGTGTTGAGAAAAAACATTTGGGAAAAGGTGGTGATCAAATTACCGAGTTAATTAGTTGGTTACTAAACTTGAATTGATCAAGGAATACAATGACACATATTCATCTCAGGTAAAGAAAGATTTGTATATAGTTTTGTAATATATGTCAAATTATAACAAACTTTAATTTGTTTATTTATATCAACTTTTTCTAGGGTCAATCAATGTTAACCAATCGTGAATACAAAGATGATTCAATGAATTTTTAATCATCAGCACCTCTTTCAAAAAGAAAGGATGATTCTCCAACTTGCAATGGGGTTTCACATGACATCACTTCTACATCCAAACACAATTCATTCAAAAAATTAAGATAGAGAAACTTTGAATGTCTCTTTTAGATGCTATTCTTACTACACTACAACTTTATTATTTTTTGGGTTGTTATTTCATTTCTTTTTGTTTTGGATTGATTTCAATTTTTAAGTTTATTTATTAAACCATATTTTTGTTTGGTAATATTCTCATCTATTCATATATTTATGTGTTATTCCACAATTAAAAATTTTTGAATGTATTATATATTTGTAATCTTTTGATACTTAAAATATATAACATATATTCTCTTCTTTAATTTGATACAAAAATATCAAATTTTTTATATTCAAAATATCTAACAAAATTTACTATTTAAATTTGATATTTAAATTTTAAAATATTAAATATTGATGAAAATGTTATAATCTATTATATCTGCATTAAATTTGCAATATTGTTAGCATTTATTATTATTTTAAATAACAATGCATGCCATTAGAGATTTGCTGTTCGTAGAATTTACTATGTTCCACCTTCGCTTAAGGAATTATTTTTCTTGAGAATTCTACTTAACAAGGTTAGAGGTCCAACATGCTATGAGGATATCAGAACAGTGGATGGTGTAGTGTACAAGACTTTCAAAGAGGCATGTGTTGCTAGGGGATTATTAGATGGTGATTCAAAGTATATTGAAGCAATTCAAAGTGCAAGTCAATGGGCAACATCATCTTTTCTGCGCCAGGCTTTTGTGCATATGCTTTTATGTAACCTCTCCAGAAATTGTTTGGGAAGTTACTTGGAGATTGTTATCAGAGGATATTCTTATCAAAAGACGGAAGTTACTCAATAGCAAAGGTGGAAATTTACTTTGTATTATAAAACAGATTGGATATTTATTATTAACTTTATATTTTAAAAAATACAATTTTATAAAACTTTTAAATTTTTTGTATGTAGATGTTATGTTAACCGAAGATCAAATTCAGAATTTCACTTTGGCCGAGTTGGATTCTGTTTGAAGTCTAATGGTAACTCATTTTCAAGGTATCTGTCGTTGCCACAGTTAGATGATTCTTATACTCAGGTTCAAGTAACTCATTTTGTTTGAGAAGCTCAATTATAATTGTGTTCAACTCAAAGAAGACCACGATATAGAGGTTCAACGGTTGACCCACGAGCAGAAGATTATTTATGATAATATTGTACATTCTGTACTGAACCATAAAGGAGGCGTTTATTTTATTTATGGTTTTGGAGGTACCGGCAAAACATTCCTCTGGAAAGTTTTATCTTCAGCTGTACGGTGTAGAGGAAAAGTTGTTATCAATATTGCTTCTAGCGGAATTGCTCCTTTACTGTTAGTTGGTTGAAGGACTGCACATTCGAGATTTGGTATCGCTATAAACCCTGATGAGTTTACAACTTTTTCTAGAGGAAAGGGTATGATTTAGCTAATTTAGTCAAAGAAGCATCTCTTATTATATGGGATGAAGCTCCCATGATGAGCAAGCATTGCTTTGAGTCTTTAGATAGAAGTTTGCGTGATATAATTGGGATAGAATACAAACCATTTGCCAGAAAAGTTGTTGTATTTGGTGGTGATTGTAGACAAGTTTTACTTGTCATTGTTGGTGGTGGTAGAGCCGATACTGTAATGGCAGCATTGAACGCATCTTATCTCTAGAAAGATTGTAAAGTTCTCAGGTTAACAAAGAATATGAGGCTATTATCTTCTTCTAATATAAGCATTGACGAGTCGGAAGAAATTCAACGTTTTTCTGATTGGATTCTTGCTATTGGTGATGGCAGAATTAATGAACCTAATTCAGGTGAAGTTATGATCAATATTCCGGAAGAATTACTTATTATAGGAACATCTGATCCAGTCATCTCTATTTGTTCGGAAGTATATGGAAATTTTTTGGATCATTTCTATGACCCAATATTCTTTCAAGATAGGGCTATATTATGTTCTACAAACAATAATGTTGATCTAATTAATGATCACATGTTTTCACTTCTAGTAGGTAAATTTTAAAAGTAACCTTTGATTTTTTTATTATTCGTTTTTGTTATGTAAACATGGTTATTATTTTATTTAATATAATGATAATAATTTAACTATCATGAACAGATTTTTATATAATTAAACCTTTTTTTGCAAGCGATGAGATGATTTATCTGAGTGCAGATAGCCTATTTCCAACTAATTCTTATTCTATTGATACAATGATCTTTACACGAGATTTTCTTAATAATATTAAGATGTCTAGTTTGCCTAATCATTCTATCAAATTGAAAGTAGGAGCTCCTATTATGCTAATGAGGAATATCAATGCTAAAGTTGAACTATGTAATGGTACAAGGCTGCAAGTTACTCAAATGGCTACACAAGCCATTGAAGGCCGTATAATTACTGGGGACTAAGTTGGTGATAAGATACTAATCACTAGAACGGTCATCTGTCCTTCAGATACAAAGTTGCCATTCAAAATGCGTCGCAGAAAATTTTCTATATATGTTGCCTTTGCTATGACAATCAACAAAAGTCAAGGTCAGACACTTAGCAAGGTTGGTTTATTTCTTCCAAGACTGATTTTCTCATGGCCAACTATATGTATTTGTTTCTAGAGTGAAATCTAAAAATGGATTGAAGGTTTTAATACTCGATGAGGATGGAAACGCTCAAAGCAAGACAATAAATGTTGTTTACAAAGAAGTTTTCCAGAATTTTTAGAATATAAACATTTCTATTGCTTTATGTTCTTGATTATTTTTTTACATCATTGTATTGTGATTTCTGAATAATTTAATCTCTATTTGAAACCACTAAAATATTTTCTTCATAACAAATGAATTTTGGTAACAACGTAATACTCCATTGTCACACAAAAATTGTTCTGTAATATTAGCAAAAAATTCATTACTATTATCAACATTTAATATTTCTAACAATTCAAAACTAAACAAACATTTTCTGTTACAAAAAAATATTAATTATACAAAACCAATCATTTATATAAATGTTACTTTTATATAATTAACTTATAATTAATTAATTTAACTTATCTTAATTTTTATACTATTTCTTTTATTTTAATTTCTAATTTATTTATTATGAGAAAATGGTACTTATACAAACCAATCATTTATATAATTTTTATTTTTATATAATTCCAATACATGGTAGTTGTTATCCATATTTGATATAATTCTATTATATATAAATTATAAAAATAAATGTTGTTTATCTGAATATATTTCTAATCTTTCTTAATCTAAGATTTTTTATTTAGTTAACGATTTCCAGAATGAAATATAATATAACATCAATATTTGATGTTATATAGAAGACTACTATTAATTTTAAATAAGTAATGATAATCGTAAAACTAACTATTTGGTCTACTTATTTAGTTAAATTCATGATCTAAAATTGATGAACAAACTCAATGTTTTCTTAAAAAGTTATATTTATTAGTTGGTATTCCAATTAACAAACATGTTTTAATAATCAAATTCACAAATAAAAATTATATTGGCTGTTTTTAATTTTTAATAGAAGTTTCTCATATTTTCAGCTTCCTAATAAATAGTTATAATCATTTATATATATTAAACAATACTATATTTATAAATACATAAGTAATTACAATAATTCTTGATTTATCAACAAAGCAGATAAGGATTGTCTAAAAAACCAAATACATAAATAAGTATCATAATTCCTAACCACCAAATACATAAATAAATAAGTCTTATAATTCTTAATAAGTTTAAAATTGCATAGACACATAAACACCTTCTAATTGTTTGGAATATAAACCAAGACACATAATCCCAAAGGCATACTTCACATGCTCTTTTAATTGGTAGATCGATTCCTTGATCGCCCAACCATCCAAGTAAGGAATAACCTCAATAAAATCTCCATTCATTTGCATTCTCCTCTAATGTATGATTGTTGAAGAACATTCAACTGATTTTCTCCTCTCCAACAAAGAGCAGCTGGTCCTTGTAAGACATTTCTACGAAGTTTTCCTACATAGTCTAATGTTTCAATTACTGTCGACCTCAGTAAACTTCTTAATACCGTGTAACCTTCATCTCTTCTATTCCCACCAATACATATCAAAATAGATTCATGAAGCAGTTTGGCCTCTTAAATTCCAGCATCTCTAGCTTTCAGTATCCTATCTTAACTATCTTCTTGGTTACCATCCATAAAAAAGTCTCTTATACCACATCGGTAAATCGCTTCAACATTACCGGAATCACATAACATCCTATGGAAGTTATTAAATATCTTTCTTCTGTTTGGGAACGGATAAAAAGGAACATTGCCGATAGAGATGTTGCAGAGAACTTCATCTTTGTTACATATGTCCCTAAATTCTGGACAAACAACTCTCACACTCTGAATCTCTTCAAGTCCACATTTAGAAATGATTTCCGTCAAACACGGGCATATCCATGAGATTTATAACTTGGACCTTCTGCAAACAAAAATAGAATTAGACTTATTTAAGTATATAATGATAAACTAATTCGGTTTAAATAAAAAAATATCCATATATGTAATTCTCTTTAAACATTATTTATATATAAATCCTTAGAAAACAAATACATTTAAAATTAATATAAAGGAAATGATACTGTAAAACAATGTATAAATTTCAAAAATACTATTGCTTTTCCGCTAACAACTATTTATAAAAGAGTAAACTTTGCATCAATTTTCTTTGTCTCAAGTTGTTAATACTAATTTAATAACTTCTTTGTCTAAATAGAAGTCAGTGTAGCATAACTTACCCGATTTTCTTTTGGATTTAAATCCCGATCTCTTTTCATCTATCAAATCAATATAGTCTCAATAAAAAGTTATAAGAAAATCTTTACGTTAATAAACAATATTTATTCTACATATATAAATTAAAGTGATACCTTTGTTATTAGTTGATTCTTAGAGACAATTTCAAAATAACAACGGGGATTTGTAGCAAGGAATATGAGAGAAGGAGTTTGTGTTGTGCTGTGTATTTTCTTATTGAGATTGTTAATTAAGGAAAAAGAAGTTATAAAAATCTTTTTGACGGTTTGTTTTCTCAAGCTAGAAGATTTTTCTGCATGTAATAATTACAACGGTTACCAATAAAGTATTGTATATTTTCTTAATTTTTTATATTTTTATATTTAAAGCAATTTTTTGTAAGAAAACCTATTAAAATGATATTTACATAATATTAATAATTATTTGGTAGTTATGTATATTTTAATTAATTTTCTTTTTATAACTTACTTTTCCTTAATCTACCAAATGTAAATAATCTTATTTATGATAAGTAATTTATCTTTACAATTCTATACAAATGGCACATATACTATAGTATTTAGTATTTTTTAGATATTTATTAAGTTTATAAATATAAAAAACGAAATTTAGTTTTTTATATAGTATAGTATTAACAATTATTAAAATGCATTACATATATGTACAAATAAATTTTTGGAAATTTACATATCTACCTTCCTAATTTGTACATATAGACTATTTTTCTTTTCTTAAATAAATTCATCAATATATAATATATAATTGAATACAATCAAATTAGAATATCTATTTTGGGAGAGACATAACATTCACGTCATCATTAAATATATTTAGCCTATTTAAATTTATTTTTTTATTTTTTATATGTCTAGTTACTTTAATTTAGTTTTGATTATTGGTTTCTATTATTTTCAATTTCTAATTAAGTTATGTACATTTAATATTAAATTTTTTTATGCTACATACTGCGTATAAAACTACAAATGATAATTGTGTATATAATACAAATTGATTACAACACTATTTTTGATTATATTCAAATTGATAGTTTAATTTGTGTGGATATAATATGAATTATGTTTTAGAAATTTTATATTTTTAAAATTATGTATTGACATTATAATCATAAGAACGAATATACAAATCCATTGTTTGATATCCATATTCATATTAAATTGATCAATATTAACTAAATAGGTTAAAATAGTGCAACCAATTAAATAAGAGAAATTACTAAAAATCCCCCTTAAATAAAATAAAATAGTTTAGGAATTTTTAATATCTGAGTTTTAACATATGCAATTTTTTAAAAACAAAACCAAATTCTAAATTTCTGGAAATATAAGTGCAAATTGGTATTTCCATAAGCATATCTTACAAGTTTTTGATATTGGTTCATCAAAACCCTCATCCTCATCGTTCCAACCCTCAAAAGTTGAAACAATCACAAAAAATTATCATTTTATATTACATACTTATTATACAATTTAGATAACTAATTTAAACAATTAGCAAACACATATCACCACAACAATGAACATAAAAGTCTTTTCAGATTACTGAATTAGAGAACTAATAAGATAAAATGTTCATAATGCATAATAACCGAATTCAAAATATGAAATTACATAGAAACTTAACAAACACAAAGCTTAAGGTAATATAAATCAAAATTGATAGTCCCAGAAGCAAATTTCGCATGTTTCTGAAATTAGTTCATCATTCCATGATCAACACCATCCCAACCTTCAAAAAAGGGAACGACCATTGCATTCGCATTGACCTCTATCATAAGACACACTCAGAACTCTCATCCAATGGTCTCCTTGAATTCGAAGTTTTGCTGGTCCAAAGCATACAAGATCTCGAAGTCTAGCTAAGTATTCCAATGTTGTTCCCACCGTTGGCCTTAATAGATTTCTTAAGACATTGTACCCTTCCATTTTAGTGTGTTCTCCCAGACATACCATAGTTACTCCATAAACAAGTTGTGCCTCTGGAATTCCAAAGTTACTTGCTTTAAGTATTTATCTAAACCATCTTCATGAAGACCATTAACAAAATAATTCTAACACTGGTTCTGTATATAGCTTCAATTTTTCCTACTTCACATAACCTTTCATAGAAGCTATTGAAAACATTTTTGTTAATTCTCATTGGATAGAAAGGTACATTACCTAAAGACAGCTTCCTCTGCACTTTGTCTCTGTTGCACATCTCACAGAATTTTTTTGCAACAAGCTTAACGTTCCTAATTGTATGTAATCCCTCAGGTGCACATTACTACATTGTCGGTTAAGATCTCATCCGGCAACAATAGTATATTCATGTTCGAATCTGGTCTTCTCGGCAAACATTAAAATAAAATTTAATATACATTATTAGAATGTTTCTAACATTTTAGATATACATTGATCAATAATAACTATTTTTCTTATTTAAAACTTTTTCCATTAAATCAAATATCAGGAAATAGTCTAAGTATATTTATTCTATATACTATCATTAAATATATATATTAAAAATCTATCAAAACCCCTAATTACATAATTGGTTTCTGTTTTTTATAAGTCTATATTGGTTTGTAAAGAACAAACTTAACGATATCTACGTTGGTTTGTAAGCTTCTAAATCCTAACTTAAAAATCATTTTCCTATTCTAAATATTTTTCTTACGAATTTTTTTTCAATTTTGCGACAACCATTCCTCTATACACTTCTTGCTTATTAAAAAAATAATAGACAAAATTACCTGATTTTCTCTCTGAATAAAAAATCCATCTCTTTCCATCTATGAAAGAAAAATATGTTTTATGAATAATTATATCAATATATACATGTAAATAAACTGCATTTCAAGTCAAAATCTGAAAGATTGAAAAGTACATTTGGTTTTTGATCGATTACTCAACGCACCTTTTCATTTTTCTCTACAAAAGTTCTCTCTCAAAGAAGTTTAAATGGTGATATCTGAAAAAAAATTTTAGATATGAACCGTGTTTGATAGAAGATGAAAAGATGAAAATCTTTTTGATATTTTTTTGGCTAATTTGGAAGATTTTCTTACTTACAATCATTTTTCCGATTACCAATAAAGGTAAGTATTATATTTTAATTAACATTCTTATTTGTTTAATAAATTAATTTCTCATATAACAAAATAAATAACTACATATTTAAACCATTATAATTATAATATACTTGAAAATATCTGGTGATTTAAAATATAATTCAACAATCTAATATAGCAAACTCTAAACCCTAATTCTAATCATATATTTCTACATATTTTTTATCTCAAAATTTAATTAAATTAATGTATAGTTAAGTTGAGTTTTATTTATTTAGGTAAGTTCTATATAGGCTCATTTAGTCCTGGTCCAATAAAATAATTTCTTTTTCCACTCATTAAATATAGGGAAATTCTCAAAAATAACCTAAAAATTGATTTTGAATGCAAAAATGTACCCCTTTCATTTTTTCTCCAAAACTAACTCACAAGGGTAAGAAAACATAATTTTACCCTTAATGAGAAAACAAAAACCTGATAATTGAATTACGATTGTACCCCTCGCAGATTAAGAAGACTTCACGTGAAGTCTACTCCAAGAAGACTTCACCTGAAATGAAGGAGACTTCATGTGAAGTCTACTTTTTAGTTTTATATTTAACTAAAAATTAAATAGTTAATTAAAAATTAAATAGTAAGTATATTTATACATTGATTCCAAGATCTAATAATAAGCAAACATGATGTATTAAAACTAAAATTAGATTAAACATGCGAGAGAAGAAGTATAGTATGGATCAAGTTAGAATATAGAGTTACAATTTAGTGTTAATGATTTAAGAGTTACAATTTAGTGTTAATGATTTAGGAGTTACAATTCAAAATTTAGAATTTAGAATTTACAATTCAGGATTTAAATTTTACAATTTACAATGATAAGATCAAAACCTCATAGTTCATAACCAAACTATGGCATAAGTTAGGGTTTAGGGTAATAAGGTATGATTATCTTGTGGTTTTTCAAATGTTGAAGTAAAAGAGGTAAATTATGTATGTATTTAGAAATAAGTATATTTGGTCCAACATTTCCGAAAAATACTCGATAATTTACGGTTTATAATTAAGTAATTAGGGTTTATAATTGAGAATATAATGTTTAGGGTTTATAGTAGACTTCAGGTGAAGTCTACTATTATTTAGAGTTTAGGGGTTATAGTTGACTTCACGTGAAATCTACTATTATTTAGAGTTTTAGGGCGTAATGGAGACTTCTTTTAAGTAGTAAACTTCGTGTGAAGTCTACTCATAGGAGACTTCATATTAAATTCTACTTAAGTCTACTTGGGTAGTAAAATTGAAATTGGTTCGTGGTAACCAAAATTTACCAGGTCAGTAAACTGGAAATTAACCTTCATATGAATAGTTTTTTACTTCCCATTTGTTAAAGCCTTAGCCGAAATCTACTTCTCACTCTAATCTCCCTTCTCTCTCGTCTCTTCTGCACCTTCGGTGTTGTTGCCGCCGTCGTCTCCGGCAAATTTGCAGGTAATCATCTTTGTCTTCTGTCTGCGATCGTCTCTTCTACTCCGTTTATCTCTCTCGCTCGTGTTTTGCATTTCATCTTGTTTGTCTTTCTTTTCAGATCTGAAGCAAACGGCAGCGGATCTGAAGGTATTCATCCCGATCTTCTCGTCTTCCTCTTACTTCGTCCCCTTTCATCTCTTGTTTTGTGATCGTTTTCTATTTTTTTTTCTTCTACTCTTACTTCGTCCCCTTTCATCTAGATCTGACTCTTTTTTTTCTTCTTCGTTCATCTCATCTGGAGCCGTGTTTGCTTCACTACCAGCGGTCACCTCTTCATTAGCCGCCTATATTCTCTGGGCACGTGTGCTCCACCACCGGCATTTCTCGTCTTTCCGAAGGTATTATGTGTAGATTTTGGTTTAGTCGTTGCATATGAATTTTTTTGCTCTTATTTTAAATTTGTTTTTTGTTTTTGTTTTCCATGTTTCGGCGGTCACCTCTTTATTAGCCGCCTACATTCTCTGGGCAATGTCGACCACCGGTGCTTCTCCACCGTCGACTACACAAAAAGGTAGTGATATTATTTCACTGATTCGATTTCTCAAAGAAGACTTCTCGAGGAGACTTCTCTAGGAGATTTCTCGAGGAGACTTCTCCAGGAGACTTCTTGAGGACTTTTCAGTGACGGTCGTGAACCTCAACCAACAAAGAGCATAAAGTACTACAGTGGAGATACTAGACTCCTTAATGCTCTGACTGAAATTCTCAGACCTGATGAGCAAGATGAACTCTTCCACTCAAGGCTCGACATCTTTGTGAAGTTTCATGGGATGGGGTTTGGTTGGGCTTCGAGACTAGTTCATCATCTTCTCACATTTCAGCTGCAGTGCAAGAAGACTTCTGAGCTCTTGTTTCTAATTGGTGTGCAACCAATCATATTTTTGCTGATTGAGTTCGAGTTTTTAACCGGGCTCAACTGTAATTATGTGAAGGACCTAAAATCCCCTGCCACTAAAGTTACTCCAGCGATGCAAGAGTTTTGGGCACTACTTGGAGTGCCTGAAGACAGAGGACCTAGTTATGATGAGATGCTAGCTACTGCTGAAGAGTATGAGGGTTGGATCCGGGAAAATCGGATGAGGTTAGGCTATCTGTCCATCTATGCATCTTCTATTGAAGTGAGGAAGCCTGACCAAGCCACACGTCTTAGTCTGACTAGACTAGTGATGGATCTTGCTGCGTTTGAGGCCTACTCATGGGGGAGAGTTGCCTTCGAAACTCTAGTGGATTCGGTTAAACGGACAACTCCTAGGTCCAAAGCCTACACCATTGAAAGATTTGTACAAGTTCTTCAAGTCTGGATCTATTATGCTCTCCCCAACTTCGCAACAAATTATATAGAACTCGTCGCCGGTAATCCTTCTCCACTATTTCTAGCATACAAAGGGTCTAGGAATTGTAAGAACCCTGGAGAGAACATGATCAAACAGGTATGACTTTCTTAATTACTTGTTTAATAATTAATGGAGGTTTATGCTTGAATTCTTGGTTATTTGTTTGTTCTTAAATCTGCAGACTTGCGTCCGATCCTGCACTGAGAGATGCTATGAAGGCATGTTTCCACGGTGGGATAATGATGTGGAGGATAGAGTGGTTGACAACACTATTCAGGCGCTGCATGGTCTTTTAGGTCGTAACTAGAAATTCGTTAGTCTGATTGGAAGGATCCAGGTGTGCTTGTTTTAAAAAAAGCTGTAACAGTCAAAAGTGGCGGGTCCAAGAGAACCCAGGAGGAACCAGATGGTACTGAGGAACATAAGAAGTGGAAGGATTCCTCTTCTTCTGATGAGGATGATAGCAGCGCATTGGAGACAATGAAGGAGTTCATGGATCAATGCTGTAAGAAGATGCTAGCCTAGGTGATGGAAGGGCTAAGTAGTGGAGAAGAGCGAATGTTGGAAGGTATGCGCAGCTGCCAAGAAGGAATTCAAACACTAACTGAAAGAGTGTCTGGTATTGAGCACTCGCTGGAAGAAATCCAAAGCGCATCAAAGGAGTAAGTGAAATCCAATGAGCAGAAGTCTTTTGTCCCCGCAAACCCTGACCCCCAGACCATTCAGCCAGTTGGGGTTAGTTCTAAACCTACTACAACCCGAGTTTATAGTCTCCGTAATAAAAAGAAAGCATCCAAGTAGTTTCATTTGCATCTGCTTCTTGTCTTATTGTTGTTCTTTGAACGAAAAACTATGTTACTGTTTCTGTATTTTGTATCTTTGTACAATGTTTGAAATTTTGTTAACTATAATGAACTTACATTATTTTATGACAAGAATTGTAACTTCATGTGCCTGAAAATCAATTTGCAGATGGACAATAATGTCCAAAGTGAGAGTGTAAATGGGGAAGGAGAAGAAAGCCTTGTTGTCATGGAGAATAAACTCCCCAACATAGATTTCGAGCTTGTTAAACAAAATAAACAAGATAAGAAAACCAAACAAGTGCAAGAGAAGATGCGTGTTCAGAATGAAAGGGTTAGAAGGCTAGCTGCTACACAGACGAGTCCGTACCAAGGAAATAGCATAGTTAAAGGAATTGTCCCAAACAAGACTGGTGGTGGCTATGATCCTTTCTTGCCGGTTGACAAGGCTAAGTTCGAGCAATGGAGTGCAATATTGAAAGAAGAACCGTAAGTTCCTTACTTTTTAACTACGTCACATTGTTGCAAATATTGTGTAATTGGACTTGGATGTTGTAGGGACTACTTGAGTAAACGAAAAATTAAGGCTTCTATCATCGAATGGTACAAGATCCTCAAAACTCCGAGAAAATGGCTAGAGGACACGGTAAAGTTCTTGAGTAGACTTCTTTAGTAGACTTCTCTGGGGTAGACTTTTTGAGTAGACTGCTTGAGTAGACTTCTTGAGTAGACTTCTCCTGTCTGACTTGGTTTTGTCTAATTGTTTATAACTGCAGCACATTGATGTCGGGATTAACCTTCTCTGAAGTAGCTATGCAAAGCACCTGTAATGGTTCTGTTCAAGTAGACTTTGTATGGTTGATAGCAGATTTCAACAAATGTGGACAAGTAAATTTCAAGAGTTTGAGGTCTCTACTCCAAACCTAGACAGGACCGGGAAACGCATACCCGGAGGAGCACTTGATTACTACTCCGGAGAAGAGCCATCCTATTACCACAGTGACAAGGTGTGGGGGTGGATGTGGACGACATTTACTCTCCATTAAATCTTGGAAACAGTCATTGGGTTGCTTTGTGGATATAAATACCTAAGCGGCACATTGTTGTTTGGGATTCTGCAGTGGGAATGGTTCGTGATATGGAAGAGCGCATCAGACCTTTTGTTGTCCTTGTGCCATACATTCTCCAAGAATTGGGTCCCATCGAATTCAAGCCTATCATGGACGTGAGACCGTACACACACAAGCTAGTACAATCATTGCCTCGGAATATTCAAAGTGGCGACTATGGAGTTTATTGCTTGAAGTACATCGAGTGTCATGCACTTGGGGTACCATGGCCAGAAGAGTTTTGTGATGCTTATGTGTCTCGCATGAGGAGTAAGTTATGTGTCGAGATCTATGATGAGACAGGCGTTATGGGCATAGAGATGAGAAACTACAAGGATCTGGACACATATGATGAGACAGGCGTTCTGGAGAAGTGAATATAGGTTAACTTATTTATTAACTAACGGCTACCCCCCAGCTTGTAAGCCTCATATTTTTTTGGATAGGCTACCACAAGGAAAACTTGTTATTTGGTATCGTGCATTTGATATATTTGCGAGTGCAAGATACCTAATAATTTTTGTAATTAGGGGTTTTTTGATGACATTATTGGCTTCAGGGATTCGATTATGTTATTGTGTAATGTAAACTTTATATTTCGTATTTAGTTGAGTAGACTTCTTTCGGAGACTTTGTTGAGTAGACTTCTTTAGGAGACTTCCTTAGTAGACTTCTTCTGGAGACTTCGATACTGACTTTTACTTCAAGACTTATGTTTAATAACACATCATAAATTGAGCAACCATAAGCAAAAGACCAGACTCCTAATCCATGAATAACATCATAAATTGAGCATCCATAAGCAAAAGACCAGACTCCTAATCCATGAATAACACCATAAATTGATTTTCAGGCACATAAATTGAGCATCCATAAGCAAAAGACCAGACTCCTAATCCATGTCATCTCCAACATCACTCATGTTCCAGCTTTGTTGCCTACCAAAAAGAGTGAGTGGTTTAAATTTACTACATGCGAGAAATGCCATTACAATGGTACATTGAAACTTACACAGTTGGTCCGAATATGGCCCGGTTGTTTACATTTCGAGCAACTATATTGCTTCGAGAGTCGGTTTGCCTAGTTATGTCGCATCCTAGCAATCTCAAGCCAACTTTGCCATCTAGATTTCTTCTTTCTGCCAAGAAGAATCTTCACAACCGGAGGAAGACATTGCGCTTCAATCACAACGCCGTAGTCACTTTTCGGGTATATGTTGTGGGAATAGGCTGCAGTCAAGTATTATATCCTTTACAAAGGACATATAAGCATATTAACGTGTATACCAGCTTGCAATGCAGCTGTAAAAACGTGCGAGAAAGGAATTTTCTCAATCTGATATACACCACATTCACATGTTCGATGCTCCAAATAAACTAGATAGTTTCTCACGCCCACTTTTTCATTTAACTTCCACGAATCTATGCATTCAATAACCATCTTAGCTGCATATTCATTACGTATAGCCAACAAATTTTCTACAGCCCTACTATGACATGTCGACAGACTAGACGCATTTTCCCTCTTTTTGTAAAACCACTTACCTAGCTTTTCTCGGATGTACTTCCAGAGAAAGGTTATTGGAAATCCTCTAGCTAACTTAAACGCAGCATTGAGAGGTTCTGCGATATTGCTCGTTTGAATATTATACATGTCGCCTGGAAAATTAGCACGTGACCACAACTTTGGGTCCGCATCAACCAAGTACCAAGCAAGTTTGGGGTTAATATGACTAAACTACTCTATGTGTCGGTTGAAATCAGCACGGGTGTACGCATATGCCGCTACTTTGACTAAGTAGAGGAGCTGTTTACCTTTAAACTTAGTGACTATGTTACTTTGAAGGTGATAGTAACATATACCTCGTGTTACCCAAGGAAATACTATGTTGTACGCATTCTTTTTGGAGTTGTGCCTGTTAGAAACTAGTACCAAAGGAGTGTTCTGTGTAAAACAAGTACCTAGTTTGGTAAGAAACCATTCCCATGAAGCATCATTCTCAGTGTCAACAATACAGAATGCCAATGGAAATATTTTGAAATTACCATCTTGAGATGTAGCTACTAGCCTAACTCCACCATACCTCCCACTTAAATGATATCCATCAACCACAATGACTCTTCTAAGGAAATTAAATCCAGCTATTAAGGCCCCAAAGGAAATAAATAGATACTTAAATCTATTTTGCTCATCAAGTTCAAGCCTTGTAATAGTTCCCGGATTTGCTTCTTGGATTAGATGTAAATAAGCCGGCAAGTTACCATAACCATCTTCTGCTGTCCTGCAGATCAATTGTTGGGCATATAACAATGATCGGTATGAAGTTGTATAACCAAACCTCAAACCATACATCGTCATCATTGACTCTTCGATATACCTTGGTGTTATTCCCTCGATCGTTCCAAAACTATCTACAAATAATAATGTTCCAAAACTATGCACGTTCTCGAACTTTGTCACCCAAAAAGTGTTACGTGCGTCTTTCACCATTGCTCTAACCTTCCACCTACACTCTGGACCACAACATTTTGCCACACATAGCTCTTTCGTTGACTTGTCTGCACAGAAATTGAATTTTGAAAGTATACTCCTCACTCGCAACGCCGATATCAACTCTTCTTTGCTAGAAAAACTCTGACCTACATAAATGTTTTGGTCATCTTGATTCATGTTCACAAGATGCATTCCATCTACGTCTCCGTCTTCATCTTTGACCTTTTCATATATGCTATAATCTTCATCTTCCATGTATGTCGTAGGTTCACTATCACACTCGTTTTTCATAACATTTTCACAAAGATCTTCATCCTGGTTTTCAACAGGTATTTGCTCGTCATCATGTTCCCAATCTGTGTCACATTCTCTTCTTCATGTGCATTGTCTCGATACCCAAAGCATAAACGTACAACGTGTAGCTTACATAACTCAACCAAGCTTCTTACTTGTCTATCATTTGTGATGTGCATCGGAGGAGTATTAGGTGACATTTCTTGCAACATTGTAACAGGCAGTGAATATGTTAATTCTATAGTATTGATTTCCATGTCGAGTTCGTAATCATCTACTACCATGCCAAGAAGTTCACCATGAGTACACCCATCCTCTATAAATAGCATTCTTCCTCCTTTGCAATTGTCAACCTCAAAATGCTAACACATGTCTCGCATCACCCACACTTCATAAACAACAGGTAACTGAACCATTTCTCTGCAAACATCATATAAACTATATTAGTAGACTTCCTAAATTATCAAATTAATCAAATTAATCAAATTAAAAGAATACTTCAGGAGACTTCACGTGAAGTCTCCTAAATTATTTAGTAGACTTCACGTGAAGTCTACAAGAATAGAGAGTAGACTTCACCTGATGTTTACGAGCATGGAAAGTAGACTTCACGTGAAGTCTACTAAGGTTATTTTTGCATTTGACCAGATTTTGACTTCTGAAAAGTAGACTTCACGTGAAGTCTACTTTTCTGGAGGTTATTTTTGTAGTAGACTAAATCTTGACTTCTCTGCCAGAGACTTCACGTGAAGTCTACGCTGCTTTGTGTAAAACCGGAGACTTCACGTTAAGTTTACTCTACAAAGTAGAGGTTATTATTGCAATTGACTAAGTTTGACTATTATTACAGAAGTCTCCATGAGAAGTCTCCGGTGAGTAGACTTCATGTGAAGTCTACACTAAAATAGGAGTACTGAAGTCTACTATATTTTATTAATATAATAAATTTTTAAAATTTTTGCATAAACTCAAATGTGGGACCCAACTCAGAGGAGACTTCACGTGAAGTCTCCTTTATTTTTGGAGACTTCACGTGAAATCTCTGGTTTTAAATTACTTTCCTCTATTTTTGGTCAAAAAAATTGTAATCTTGGTTAACTTCATAAATAACCCCTATGTAGGACCCAATTTAGAGGAGATTTCACCTGAAGTCTTCAAATTTATCGGAGACTTCACGTGAAGTCTACTCAAAATTAAATAATTTGCCCAATTGCAAAACTGACCCACAATTCCGTAGATTTCAGGTGAACTCTCCGTAACTTTTTTTTCTTCAAACGAAAATGAGTAGACTTCACATGAAGTCTACTCCCCGAATCAAAAAATAGTCAAAAGCAAAACTAACCTTTCTGTTGACTAGTAGACTTCACATGAAGTCTACCTACTCTCTGCAAATTTTCTAAAATCAAAGAATAGCTTATTTTGAGTAAATGATTATTGTTACCTTCTTTTAAATGCCCCTATTGTAGAACTTCTTAGTTGATCGTTGCTTAAACTTCCTAAATGAACCAAAAATTGTAAGTTTTATGAATTGAAACGAAATCNAAACGAAATTTTGTGAAGTTTTTGGCTAGAAATGAAGAGATAATGGGAGCTAATGTTGGTGGAAGTTGTGAAAAAGCATAATAATGAAGAAATAAAGGGATTTAGAGCTTTGATTTGGTTGGTAATGGTAGTTGGTTGAATTGAAGATGAATGGCATTTTCGTAAATATTTGAGACTACAAGGATATTATAGTAGTTTTGTATTGTGCTGAAACTTAAAAAAAACATAAAACTAATGGCATTTTAGATATTATATGAGGTTATAGGGGTAAATTGTAGAATGTTTAAGAGAGAGAAATGAGGAGGTTATTTTACCCATTGACTATTATATTTATTTATGGTTTGATTTATATGTATAAATTTATTAATTACTTAATTATATATATATCTGATATATTAAAAATAAATTTACAGTGATCACCGGTGTTTCTTGTACACAATAATAGATTACTTTTTATTTTTTATTTCTGTTTACTTAAGTTTTGATGCATTACAATTTTACATATAATTTTTTTGACTCGTGTCATTTACGTTTTGACTCATGTTCATTTATGTTTTAGACTCGTTTATAACTTAATTTTTAGACCCGTATTTATTTAGGGTTTTGAACCTGTATTTAGGTTCAAAGATCTATGTTTAATTTTGATGTGTTATACATTATCGATAGAACAAATTTTTTATTTATTAATATTTTAATCAACTCAGCAAGTATATACTAATATAAATCTATGTATAATTATTAATATGTATTTGTAGATTAACGAAACTCATATTTAATATAACTAATACAATTTTTAAGTTTTTGAAAAATTGAAAGTTGATATCATTAGTTAT
>OVBA01000433.1:0-66563 GCA_900406435.1 Lepidium aucheri | reverse complement strand
CGATCACCCATTCCCTATCCTCTAGATTCATGCTTAATTTCATAGTTTATTTCATTTGCTAGTTTTCACTCTGTTTTATGATCATTTCCCTGTTTTGAATGTTCTTTCTGTGTTTTTATTTTGTCCTTTAGTGCAGTTTGTCCTATTAGCTAGTTTAAGAGCTCACATAAATATTGGCCTAACTTTGTGACAGATTGTTAGGTTGCTTGGACTAGATCTTAGTATTAGATAGGCTGTTTGCAAGTACCTCCGAGTATTGGTACAACAACTCACCTACTTATTAGCATACCTCAATGATTTGATCACATAGACGGTAAAATCTTGTTATCAACCATAAGGAAGCTAGGGATCGAGCTTATGCAGGAACATACCCCATCCTTTTTTTTTGGTGATGCCACTTCTAAAAGCCCAAGAGGCAGTTTAGTCGATTTCACACTCATTGTGGGAAATTGTAAGGTTCCAACCAACTTTACGGTTGTTGAGATGGCTAAGGAAGGAGGTGTCCCCTTTCTTTTGGGTCGACCATTCCTGAATACTGTTGGGGCAAAGATTGACTTTCCCAACAAGAGGGTGGTGCTTGAAAACATTGATAAAAAAGTCTTCTGTCCTATTAAAAAAATCGACTACGGATCTATGTGGTGTGATAAGGAGTTGTATTGTGAATGAGAAGGTTGAAGTTGTGAACTTGATCAACACAAATTGGGAATATGAGGAATCCGAGTACGAGTCGGATGAAGAATATGAGCTCTATCGTGAGCAAGCAAGAGAATTGGTAGAGTATGATGATGATAGTATCCTTTTTGACAAAACCGATGAATGCTTTGAAAATTGTCTTCAAAATTTGCGTCTAAAAGTTTTTGCAGGAAGACTTGTTCTTGAATCTTCTTGACCATACACGGTGAAGGAACTACAACCTGATGGAATTGTAGTGTTGCTGGACAAAATATCTGCTGAATTCCATAGGAAGGATGACCAACTAGATGAGTTCATCAAGGATGAGATAAAAACCAAGGGAGTGATCAAGATGGCATTCAAGTCAAGCTATTGACTTTAAACAAGCGCTGAGTGGGAGGCAACCCACTAATAGCTTGTTTTTATTTTCATAGTTTTTCTGCTTTTGTTTGGTTTTCGGTTTTGTTTTGAGTTTGTTTTAGGTGAGAAAAATCAGACCAAAGTGCTCTGAACGATTGATCGTCTCAAGTGATCGATCAATCAGCGGTGTTTTCAAGTGTAAGCTTGATTATATGATCGATCTTAACATATGTGATTGATCGATCATCGAAAGAAGGGATGATGCGCTCGATCTTGAGATCAACCTAAGCTGGAGGATTGATCGATCAATTATTCAAGGAGAGGAACGCTTGATCTTGTGATCAACTTGCAGAAGACCGATCGATTGATCATCTGGGATCAGAAACATACGCGCGACCTAGTGATCGACCTACACGGTCGTGATCGATCGATCAACGTACCAGGAGAGGTAAGATTGATCGATCAGCGTACCATGAGAGGTAAGATTGATGGATCAGCGTACCATGAGAGGTAAGATCGATCGATCAGCGGGCCAGGTAACTCTTTATAACTTAGAAAACACAGGTTTCGTTCAAATATATCTCTTCGCCGTTGTTTTAGGCAATTTTAGGCGAAAATCTTCAATCTCCTCTAACTTCTTCGATTCTCAACCTTTTTTGTTGATTCAAAAGCCTAACCTGATCAAAATTTCATCCTCTTTCCAATTGTCCATTCATCTAACTCTATTGGCAAAAGTATAACTTCTAAATTTTCGATTGAAAGTGACGAAATTCGTGAGACTTTTTGAGAATTTTGGATTTTGATTTATTGTTGTTCAAATGTGTTATATCAATATGTAGTCATGATTCTATGATAATTTTGAAGCCTCTTACCGATTACATTGTTAGATTGTTGCCTAGAAATCGATTGTTAAGTTGTTGGAGAAAATTGAAGAATTTTTCATTTTTTGGTTTGGATTGGAGAATGTGTGTTATTAGTTGAAGAATTGCTGGATGATTTAGATGTTACATGATTGGTTTAGCAATTGATTCCACATAATTCTCGTTTGAATTCGATATTTTCGATTTTTCATCAATTTTTGAGGATATTGAAATTTTTTTTTCGGTTTTCCATTTTTTGATCGATTTGTGCAGATTATGGCAGGGACTCGCTAGGGCAAGCAACCTTCTCATAAGGTCAGAAGATAGACTAACGTTAAGGCTGGCCAGTCCTCAAATGCCGAAGAATTAGAATGCACATGTTTGCCGTGGCCTAGACCGGATAAGGTACCGTTCGAGAAGAACTTCGGCAATCGTTCTGACCCTTCGCTGTAGAAGAATGATCGTGCCTACCAGAACAAGACTGAAGATTCGAGATGGCAGAGTTTTCATTGCGTGTTCTACGATCAAATGTGGAGGAACAAGCTTGTTCCACCCAAGTTCTTATGTCCAACAACATTAGACAGACTTGGCGTTCTCGATGATGTGTCTAGGATGCTCCATAGACCTGGCCGTGGTATCGTTATGACTAAGCCTCAGCCGCTGTACCCGGAGCCGGCCAGGCAGTTCTTAGCCTCTTGTGACCTCCACCTAGAAGTCGACCCTCATGCTCCTCTCTATGCATCCTACTTGATGTTTCTGTACCGTGGAATTGATATACCTCTATTTTATAGGTTTTAGCTCATTAACATGCCTACTTTTAGAGTTTTTGTCTGTATTTTATGTCCCTTTCAGGTGGAAAACCTAGGAACTTGGATTGTTGGCATTGGAGCATCGTTTCGATGGTTTTGAGCATTACTTGAAGTTTCACGGAAAAGGCCTACTATCGATTGATCAACACACTGATCGATCTATCAAACCTTCTTGCGAGAACAATGCTCGACCTCACGATTGACCTGACGTGCTGGAGATCGATCACACAAGTCCACGATTGATCGATCAACATCTTGATCGATCGATAACCGAGCATCTGAAGCAAATACCTAATATTTCCTTTTTGCACCTAAATCTCCAGATATAAAAATACTTCTATTTTTCTGTTTCTTTTACACACGGTTCATAATTTACATAGAACTTGAGAGCTATTCTATATGCTAGAGAGAGAGAGAGAGAAAATTCAACATTGAGAAGAATCTCTAAACTCCCTTTTTATATTTTTATGCAATTTCAGTTTATTTTCACTATGTCTTTTGTTTCAATCCAAATCATGTCTGAGTAGTTCACCAATCAGGTTTAGGGTTTCTAAGGATTTAGGAATCAATGATTAGGGACAAATAGATCAAATCCAATAAGAGTATTCTCCATCTAATTCTTGTGCTTAATGCTTAGAGTAGTCTGATAACCTGATCTACGAACCTAGGTTGTTAGCACTCCAAAAGCTTGCTAGGAATCTGAACTAGATTAGATGAGCAATCAATCCTAGATCGCGATAGCTGATGTATAGGTTGATTGTGGATAGTTGAACATACTTGTTTAATGCCTATTCGTAATGTGGAAGCAACAAGATTTAGGACCTCTAGATTATCGAGTAGAGTCTCAAGTACTACAAGAGTACGCTTGTTATATACCTTTCTGTTCAAGTTGAGGATTGAGCTTAAACATTGTTCTGAATAGTTTCCCTAGTTAGATTTATACTTCCTGATGAATACCCTACGCATGGTGCTTTTTATTATATAGTTCACATCGTTTAAGTTGCTAGTTAATCACCAAAATCTGATTAGTATAGCTTGAGAAAGACATTCAACAATCACTACTGCAATGCTTGATTCTTCGTGGATACGATCCTTAAGTACTACTACTTCATTGTTCTGCACTTGCAGTAGACTGGTTTAGGTTAAAACCTGATCCGCATCAAGTTTTTTGCATAGAAATCGATTGTTAGGTTGTTGGACAATTTTGATGAATTTTGGAAATTTGGTATGGAATTGGGAATTTGTGTTGTTGATTAAAGCATTGCTGGACGATTTAGATGTTCTATGACTGATTTAGCAATTGATTTCACATAATTCTCACTTGGGTTCCATATTTTTGATTTTCCAAAATTTTTTAGGATATTGATTTTTCTCGGTTTTGTTTGATCGATGTGTGCAGATCATGGGTAACACTCGCGATGGCAAGCAACCTTCTAGTAATGTTAGATGTTCAGAAAACTTAGAGGCTGAACATTCTTCGAAGCCCCAAGTGTTCGAGCGAAGATGTTTACCTTGGCCTAGACCAGATGGTGAACCTTTTGAGAGGAATTTGGGCAATAGGTCGGATCTGTCTTTGTTGAAGAACAACAGTGCTTACATGAAGAGGACAGAGGATTCGAGATGGGAGAGCTTTCATTCAGTATTTTATGATCAGTTGTTGAGGAACAAGCTCGTCCCTACCAAGTTTTGTGTCCGACAACATTGAGCAAACTTGGTATTTTCGATGATGTTACGGGCATGCTCGAGAGATTAGGCCTTGCTACATTCATGACCAAGCCACAGCCGCTGAGCCCGGAGGCTGTCCGACGTTCTTAGCCTCCTGTGATTTTCATCTCGCAGCTGACCCCCATGCTCCTTTGTATGTTGCTTACTTCACATTTCTGTACCGTGGTATTTGCTACCACTTGACCGTTCAGCAGATTTGTTAGATCTATGGATTCCGTGAGGAAGCCAACAACACACTACCTTCTAGCAAAGGTACTCCTCTTGATGCTCTCTGGAATGTTTTAGGTGATGGTGCATTTCAGGGCAAAGATTCAAAGCTCACCTACATCCGAGATCCTGCGATTTGGATTATGGCTAAGATGTTAGGGTCGATGATTTTGTGAAAAGAGGTTAACCTTGCGGTTACCAAGCCAGAGTTGGAGATACTCCATCATGCGTTGTATCCTGCGATACCAGACTTGTACGATTTTGTTCCTACTCGTGATGGTTGTCCTTGTGACATCAACTGGGGATATGAGTTCGCGAAGAATCTTCCCGAACATCATTTCAAAGGCACTCCGAGTCAGTCTATCACCGAGATGATAGGTAGTCTCTTGACCCCCATGTATGAGTACTTACAGCTGGATCTTAGCAACACAATGAAGAATGAGAGGATAGTATATGTTGATGATCGGGTCTTGACCAACTACACCTACATCACCGCGCAGACAAAGTGGAGTTATTTTAATAGAGATGTCGAGCCCTACCTTTGTTCCTTGCCTGCACCTGTACATACATCTCTCATCTATAGAGAGAATGTAATTTTTGATCCGCACATTGCACATTTTTTGATTACAGTGCGAGAGAGAGAGAGTAGCCTCTCCCTCTGCGACAATCTACATGGAGACGTTCATCAGCAGCAGCACCAGCACCTACACCGTTGCAGCCCAACGTCGTTCAGACACTTGAGTAATTTATTCCCGAGTACAATGCAGAGTATGATATTCCTCCTTTCTCGGATGACTTTACTGACCAGCAGTATCGACGTTGGCTCTATGAGACAGAGCATAGGAAGTATTCTATGAGGAGAAGCCTTTGGGAGGCACTTAAGAGGATACCGATTGCTTTTTGCATGAGTGCACCTGCTGTTGATCAGCCAGAGAGTAGCACGAGAGCTGATGCTCGTCGATCAGATGTTACTGGACATCGATCTGAGGCTGACTGAGAGGACACAGAGGATCAGCCACTTGAGCAGCCCCTTCCTCGTCGACTTAGGCGAGAACCTGGAGACCGAGAGAACCAGAGCCCTGAGTGATCGGTTTTTCTTACCCTTTTTCTTTCTTTATTTTTGATTTTTTTTTTTGTTTTGTTTCTTTTTATGCGTAAGTCGTGATCTCTTATAGCTTGTTTACACACCAGGGACGGTGTGAAGTAAGTCTAGGGGAGATGCACTTGCTGTGCCTAACGCTTTTTGCTTTGTTTTGTTTCTTTTTAGTTGTTTTTGTCAGACTTTAACTCTATCTATGTTATGTTCTTGAGCTTTTGAATCATGTTGTCTAAGGAACCATGATTTTCGAGGATTTTTGCACCATTATGCTTTTAGGATCGTTGATATGCACTTGTTTGGAAATGATTGGCTATCGGAAAACCTAGGGAAAAAGCATCTTCTCAAAGACATATATCGATTTTCAGGTATTCGAAGAATCTATGCGGATTTCTACTTTAACCTGACTTAATTTTCTTGTCAAGGGGCTTGGTATGCATTGGATCGGATACCTCTCTTAAGTCCTGAAAGACTTATCTATGTGAGTATGGTTCCTCTCTCATAGATATTCGATTTATTAAGATTCTGATGTGACAAAAAAACAAATTTTAAACATGTTAAATGATGGAAAAGGATCAAAAATTTTGTTCCAATGAAGTCACTTTTGCTTTCATTCTTTGAGTTGCTTAAGAGCCAACCAGTTGAAAAAATAAAAAGATACCCTAGGTAAGTAGGGGGATATCTGGTTGGACAGCCAATAAAAAAATGATACCCTAGGTAAGTAGGGAGAAATTTGCTGAGGAGTCGATAAAAAAAATAAAATGATACCCTAGGTAAGTAGGGAGAAATCGACTGCAATTGAATGGAATGAGAGGAAAGGAACCATAGGAAGATAGTCTTGTGTTCAGATAAAGGCTGATGATGAGTCCATGTGTTCATTGATCGATACCCCCTTGATGAGACATCACTTAGATGATTAGGAAGTCGGTATGGTGCATTTGGGTATTTTTATATTGATTGTGGAGTCTAATTGGCAAGAAGCTAAGTATGGGGGAAGTACAAGGTTATCTCGATACCAACAAGGAAGTGTTGATGGTTCATATGGAGTGTATTGTGCAATGTCTGATGACGAATGAGTTCCTTGAGGGAATCTTCTCTTTGTTCTTTTCTTTCTTTGCTTCAAGACAAGCAAGAAGCTAAGTTTGGGGGAATTGATATACCTCTATTTTACAAATTTTGAGCTCATTAACATGACTACTTTTAGAGTTGTTGTGTGTATTTTATGTCATTTTCAGGTGGAAAACGTAGAAACTTGGATAATGGGCATTGGAGCATCGTTTGGATGGTTTTGGAGCATTATTTGAAGTTCATGGAAAAGGCCTACGATCGATCGATCAACACACTGATCGATCAATTAAACCTTCTTGCCAAAACAATGCTCAACCTCATGATCGATCGATCAACATCTTGATTGATCGATCAACGAGCATCCGAAGCAAATACCTAACTTTCTGTTTTTGCATCTAAACCCCAAGACATATAAATACTTCTAATTTTCTGTTTCTTTTACACGGTTCATAATTTACAGAGAACTTGAAAGTTATTCTATAAGCTAGAGAGAGAGAGAATTCAACATTGAGAAGAATCTCTAAACTCCCTTTTTATATTTTTATGCAATTTCAGTTTATTTTCACTATGTCTTTTGTTTTAATTCACATCATGTCCGAGTAGTTAACCAATCAGGTTTGGGGTTTCTAGGGATTTAGGAATCAATGATTAGGNCTAGGTTGTTAGCATTCCAAAAGCTTGCTAAGAATCTGAACTAGATTAGATGAGCAATCAATCCTAGACCGCGATAGCTGATGTTTAGGTTGATTGTGGATAGTTGAACCTACTTATTTAATGCCTATTCGTTATTTGGAACCAACGAGAGTTAGGACCTCAAGATTATCGAGTAGATTCTCAAGTACTACGAGGGTAGGCTTGTTATACCTTTCTGTTCAAGATGAGAATTGAGCTTAAGCATTGTTCTGAATAGTTTCCCTAGTTATATTTCTACTTTCCGATGAATACCCTATGCCTGCTGCTTTTATTATATAGTTCACATGAATTAAGTTGCTAGTTAATCACCAAAATCTGATTAGTATGGCATGAGAAATACATTCGACAATCATTAGTGCAATTCTTGATTCTTCGTGGATATGATCCTTAAGTACTACTACTTCATTGATGTGTACTTGCAGTATATTGCTTTAGGTTAAAACATGATCCGCATCTGGTATTCGCTACCATTTGACCGCTTGATAGATATGCTCGATCTATGGGTTCCGCAAGGAAGCCGACAGTCAGGTACCTTCTCGCCAAGGTACTCCTCTTAACGCCCTTTGGAACAACTTAGCTGATGGTACTTTTCAGGGACAAGATTCCAAGCTCATAAACATCCGACATCCTGCTATTCGAATTATTGCTAAGATGTTGGGATCGATTATTTTATGCAAGGAAGTCAACCCTGCTGTGACTAAGCCAGAGTTGGAGATACTCCATCGTCATTTGTACCCTGCGATACCTGACTTGTACGGTTCTACACCTATTTGTGATGTCAGTCTTTGTGACATCAACTGGGGATACGTGTTCGCGAAGCTGCTTCCCGAACGTTGTTTCAGAGGCAGTCAGGATTAGCCTATCAACGAGAAGAAAAGGAGTCTCTTGACCGCCATGTTTGAGTATTTGCAGTTGGAGAGGATAGCTTGTGTTGATGATCGGGTATTGACCAACTTCACCTACCTCACCGAGCGAACAAAGTGGCTCTACTTCACTAGGGACGTCGAGCCTTATCTTTGTTCATTGCCTGCACCTGCGATCACATGTCTCACTTGTAGGAAGAATGTACTCTTTGAGCCTTACATTACACATCCTGAGATTGCAGTGCGAGAGAAAGAGCAGCCCCGGCCTCACCGACGAGCTCCACAGAGGCGTTCATCAGCAGCAGCTCCAGCTTCTACACAGCAGCAGTCCAACGTTACTCAGACCGTCGAGCACCTCATTCTAGAGTACAGCACGGAGTATGATATTCCTCCTTTCTTTGATTACTTCACTGATAGGGCGTACCGACGTTGGCACTATGAGACGGAGCAGAGGAAGCATTCGATGATGAGACGCCTTTGGGAGGCACTTAGGAGGATACCAGTCGCATTTTGCATGAGTGCACCTGCTGTGGATCAGCCAGAGAGTAGAACTAGAGCTGATGTTCGTCAATCGGACGTTGCTGGACGTCGATCAGAGGCAGATCTCGAGGATATAGAGGAGCAGCCACTCGTGCAGCGCCTTCCACGTCAATGTATGCGAGCACCTGGAGACCAAGAGAGTCAGAGTCCTGAGTGATCGGTTTATCTCACCCTTTTTCTTTCGTTTCTCTCGATTTTTGTTTCTTTTATGCATAAGTCGTGATCTCTTCTAGCTTGTTTACACACCGGGAAGGTGTGAACTAAGTATGGGGAGATACACTTGTTGTGACTAACGCTATTTGCTTTGTTTTATCTTCTTTTTAGTTTTTGTTTTTTGACATTAACTCTTTCTATGTTATGTTTTTGAGATTTTGAAAATTGTTGTCTAAGGAACTATAATTTTTGAGGATTGTTACACTCTTATGCTTTTAGGATCGTTGATATGCACTTGTTGGGAATCGATGACTATTGGAAAACCTAGAGACAAAGCATCTTCTCAATGACACACATCGACTTTCAGGTATTCGAAGAATCTATGCCGATTTCAACTTTAACCTGACTTAATTTTCTTGTCAAGGGGTTTGGTATGCATTGAATCAGATTCCTCTTTTTAGTCCTGAAAGACTTATCTGTGTGAGTATGGTTCCTCTCTCTTAGATATCCGAATGTTTACATTCTGAAGTAGTTATAAAACAAAGATGAAGCAATACTAAACTTGGCTAAGAATAAAAAAATTTGGTCCAACGAAGCCAGTTTCGCTTTCATTCTTTGAGTTGCTAAAGAACCAACTAGTTGGAAAAATGATATCCTAGGTAAGTAGGGAGATATCTGGTTGGAAAACCAATAAAAAATTAAAATGATACCCTAGGTTAGTAGGGAAAGATTGGTTGAGCATCTGATAAAAAAAATGATACCCTAGGTAAGTCGGGAAAAATCGGCTGCAAATGAATGGAATGAGAGGAAAGGAACCATAGGAAGATAGTCTTGTGTTCAGGTAAAGGCTGATGATGAGTCCATGTTTTCATTGATCGGTACTCCCTTGATGAGACAGCAGTTAGATGATTAGGAATTCGGTATGGTGCATTTGGGTATTTTGATGTTGGTTGTGGAGTCTAATTTGCAAGAAGCTAAGTCTGGGAGAAGTACAAGGTGGTCTCGATACTAATAGGTAAGTATTGATTGGTTCATATGGAGTGTATTGGGCAATTTCTAATGACAAATGAGTTTCTTAAGGGAATCTTCTCGTTAGTCTTTTCTTTCTTTGCTTGAGGACAAGCAATAAGTTAAGTTTGGGGGGAATTGATATACCTCTATTTTTACTAGTTTTGAGCTCATTAACATGCCTACTTATATATTTTCTATTTGTATTTTGTGTCAGTTTTAGGTGAAAAACGTAGGAACTTGGATCATTGGCATTGGAGTCTCATTTGGATGGTTTTGGTGCATTACATGAAGTTTAACGAAAAAGGCCTATGATCGACCGATCAACATCTTGAGCGATCTATCAAGCCTTCTTGCCAGAACATTGCTCGACCTCACGATCGATCTAACGTGTTGGGGATCGATCACACAAGTCCATGATCGATCGATAAACTCCATGATCGATCAATCAAGGAGCTACGAAGCAAATACCTAATTTTCCTTTATTGCACCTAAATCTTAGGACATAGAAATACTTCTATTTTATTTCTTTGTGTACATCGACCATTATTCAAAGAGAACTTTTGAGTTATTTTGTAAGCCAGAGAGAGAGAGAATTCAACATTGAGAAGAATATCTAACCCTCTATTTCATATTTTAATGCAATTCAAGTTTATTTTCATTATGTCTTTTGTTTCTATTTTGATTATGTCTGAGTAGTTTACCAATCTGGTTTAGGGTTTCTAGGGATTTAGAAATCAATAATTAGGGACAAATAGGGTCGAATCTAATAAGATTACTCTCCATCTAATCTTGTGCTTAATGCTTAGAATAGCATGATCAACTAATCTATGAACTTAGGCTGTTAGCTTTCCAAAATCTTGCTAAGAATCTGAACTAGGTTAGATGAGCAATCAATCCTTAACCGCGATAGCTGATGTTTAGGTTGATTGTGGATAGTTGGACCTACTTGTTAAATGCTTATTCTAAATTGTCTAGTACAGTCTCAAGTACTGGGAGAGTATACTCGTTATACCTTTCCATTCAAGTTGAGAATTGAACCTAAGTAATACTCTGAATAGTTTCCCTAGCTAGATTTCTACTTCTCGATGTATACCCAATGTCTGGTGCTTTTATTATTAAGTTTAACATCGTTTGAAGTTGCTTGTTTGTCTCTTGAATTTCAATTGAGAAATATAGTTGATGATAAAAAGTGCAATACTTGGTTCCTTAAAAATTCGATCCCTATAGTAGTACTACTCATTGATGTGCACTTGCAGTAGATTGCTTAGGGTTAAAATCTGATCACATTAGGCACCCAGACCCCCACAGCTACGCATTCGAGGATATGACTGCCTCGACTGCTTACTTTTTTGACATCTAGGTACCGAAGTCCAAAGCCATTGTACATACCATTTTATTTTTGTTATTTTTGCCTTTTGTTTGTCTAGATAACTCTCTTAGACTTTTACACACAGAAGGGACTGTGATTTAAGTTTCGGGGAGGGGTCTAGAGTACTCTAACTTTGTTTCTTGTGTTCTTATTTTCTGTTTTGCATGCATTCACTTAGGTGGTAAAAATCCCTTAATATTTTTCTTTGTTGCATTTTGTTGTTGCATTTCATAGCCTCTAAGGTATAGACAAAACCAAATTTTTTTTGAAAAATCTTGAAAATTAAATCCGAAAAAACAGAGTGTTCATATATAGTTGCATCCATTTAGCATTATATCTAGGTTGCATTCACAAAGGATTCATGCATTCGTACTTGTTATATGGGAATTATCTTGATGATGGGCAAACCTTGTTAAGTTAGCTAGTAACCATTGTGAATGCTCTTGATTGGTAATTGGTCGTTTTGGAAAGTTTTTGGGCGGATTATTCACCTTAGTGAACTTTGCTTGTGTTGTCTCTTGAAAAGGTCTTGTTTGATTCCATCTAAAATTTGAGTTTGAATTGCCGATTTAGGGTCTAGAGATTAATCAAATACCTTCCTTTTTTATGTTTAGCATGATCTATTATGTGTGTGTGGTAAAACCCTCTCAAGTTAAGTGGAAAACAAGAAATTAAAGCTGCCCGCCATAAACTGAGTAAGTGGTAAAGGTGAAACGGCTGGAAGGATACGTAAACCCATAGCCTTTCACGCCCGTGTATATCCGCTGCTTACTCCATATGCGGGTTGGTAAAGCAACTTGGAAGGAAGCGTAAACCCGTAGCCTTTTATGTTTGTGTAAGCCAACTTCAGAAAAGCTAAAAGCGCACATATAAAAAAAAGAATAAATAAGTGAGCAGCAAAAGTGTGGATGAGAGGGAACCACTTTAGTTGAAAAGAATGATCATGCTAAGCTTAGGGAAGTTGAAATATGTACTCGGTTATCTCTAGTCACGTTTGAGGACCACACCTAGAAGAAATAAGGAATTAGACTTCAACCTTTAGAGACCGGCTTAGGTATTAGGGATCTATAGGCTGGATGCTATTCTTGAGGCTGACTACATTGCGGCTTCTAAAATGATAGAGCTCACATGTGGATTACAGCCCTAGCTTATACAAGTTACCTGTTAGATGAGATGTTCCCAATTCGTGTGCAGTTTTTCCATCTTAGGTCATTGCACTTGCTTGAGGCCAACCAAGATCTAAGTTGGGGGGAGCTCCTGTGTGTGATTTTTGATGTTTTTAGAGTCTCGTTTTAGGTCGTTTTGCATTCATCTAGATAGATTTTCCTTGCACTTAGGATCATTTAGGCTTGTTTTGCACTTTTTGCATTTGTATTTGGAGTTTGAAGTCCATTCAGGTAAAAGAAACTTAAAAGGAGCTAAAATGGAGCTAAGGAGCATAGGAGCAGCTGTTGGAATACTTAAGGGAGCAGCTATCAAGAAGGATCATGGACCCGTCGGACCTTCACCTCGAAGCACATATGCGAGGAAGACCAGAAGACTCGTAGAGAGAGCCACCTCAAGGACTTGCCTCAACGAATCTATCTCGAGGGAAGACCAGCGCAGAATAAACACCTTACCTTTTTCTACATCAAGGATCATATTCAGAGCAATAACTCAGACGGAAATCACGAGTATAGAGACATGAAGCGTTCCTCGTAGTTCAAGCTCGCACAAGCACTCCAAGGGAAGCTTCACAGACTGCCTGGTTGACCAATTTAGGTCAATTTGACCATTAGGGTTATGAGAGTAACCCTCTAAATACCCCTCTAATGACTCTTATGCTCTTGTGTCACCATCTGCTTGTTTAGATGAAAGCTTTATCTTTATGCCATTTTTCATTTAAGTTTTAGATCTAAGCTTTGTTTATATATTGATGGTTGATTATTGAATGAATTAATTTATGCTTGCTTATTTTTCTTCTTTACTTTTCATCTTAGCTTTTCTATTTTGAATATGCCTTCGGTATCTACCCCAATCCTTATTACTCTAAAAATGAGGAGCGAGTAGATCCGCTTGGATCTCGAGGATGGCGAGATCGTTGGTGAAATCGGTATTTCCCTCACTTAGTTGACCGAGCATTAGCACCGATATCTTCTAATAAGGGTGTGCTTTATGCCTCCTTCTTCCTGATCAACAGAGGATTGATCCGGGTCATGATCTCAAGCTGGGGCTTGTGAAAATGATTTTCTGAAACCTTATTAGAGATGGTATGATCCGCCGAAGAGAGATATAAATGTGGATCGGCCATTAGGCTGACTTGGGCTGATATTTATGCGCTCAACCCGGTGAGATCGCAGCGAGAGCCGAATGGATTAGCCAGTTTGGGTTGAGATCTCCGCCGCGAGAGCGTGTTGATCTTACCTTTTTCCTTGCCTAGAGATCACTTATAAGCAATCAACGAGTGGGATCGCCGAGTTCATCGCCGATCAACCACCCAATCCTTTAGATCCTTCTTTCTCATCTAGTGTAAAACCAATTTCAAATTGTGCTCTGTTTTATATCAATTTCTCTGTTTACTGTTCATTCTGATTTTGCTTTGTCTTTTATTCTATTTTGTCTTTTGTGCCCATTTGCTTGATGTTGCCTATTTTACTCTTTAGCATTGTAACAGATTGCTTTAGATTTGCTTGAACAAGGATGTGTTCATAGATAGGTTGCTAGTAGACCATTCTGAGTATTGGTTCGACATCTCACCGTCCACTTACCATACTACATGATTTGATAGAAGAAAACCGCAAAAACTCTTTTATCAGAATCCCTCATGGCGTTTTAGAGGATCTTCCTGTGAAGGTCGGAGAAGTTGAAATACCAACTGAGTTCGTTGTGCTGGACATGGACGAAGAAACCATGGACCCACTACTCTTCGGAAGATCATTCTTAGCAACAGCCGGAGCATTGATTGAGTTGAATCTGGGTCAAGACCTTAAAATGAAGTTCAATATCGATTCCGGTATGAAGAAGCCAACCATTGAAAGTGAGGTGTTCGTAGTTTAGGAAATGGATGCTCTAGCTGATGAGCTATTGGAGGAGTTGGCAGCAAAAGATCAACTGTAAGTCACTTTGACTAAACGAACTGCATATGGGTAGTTGAGTAAGCAAGCTGAATGCTATGAGAAACTTCTAGATGCTCACAAGCCAATCAAGATTTCAGTTGTGATTGAGGAGTTGGATGAATTGAGTTTTGAGTTCAGAGCAATGAGCAGAGATTCGACAGTATTCGTGCCTGACTTGACCACGAGATTCGAGCCACAATTGCTCGACAACACCACTTCTACAGTCAATGATGACTGGTCTGAGATTAGAGCTCCTAAAGTGGAACTGAAACAACTTCCTGCAGGGCTAAATTATGCTTTTTGGGCTCTAATTCCACCCATCCTATGATTGTTAATGATGCTCTGAGTGGTGATAAATTGAACATGCTATTGACTATACTGAAACGATATAGAGGAGTCATAAGTTATTCTCTAGTGGCATATAACCTAGTCTTTGCACTCATAGGATTCCCCTTGAAAACAAATCACATTCAAGCATTAAGCCTCAAAGGAGGTCAAACCCGAATTTGAAGGAAGTGATGAAAAAGGAAATTCTTAAGTTGCTAGATGATGATGTCATTTATCTAATTTCTGATAGTAAGTGGGTTTCACCAGTTCACTTTGTCCCTAAAAATGGAGGAATTACTGTTTTCAGAATTAGAGAAATGATTGATCCCCTCTCGAACTATCACATTCCATAGAATGTGTATTGATTATAGGAAGTTGACATCTCGGAAAGATCATTTACCATATCCTTTCATTCATCAAATGGTAGACCAGTAAGATAATCATAAATACTAATGCTTCTTAGATGGGTATATTGAATTCTTTCAAATTCCTATACAACCTGATGACCAAGAGAAAATGACATTTACGTGCCCTTATGGAACATTTGCATATAGGAGAATGCCATATTGTTTGTGCAACGCGCCTGCTACCTTTGAATGCTGCATGACATCAATTTCTTCAAATCTGATTGAGGAGATGGTTGAAGTTTTCATGGACGATTTCTCTGTCTTGGCTCTTCCTTCTCCTCTTGTTTGTTAAATTTGTGCAGGATACTTAGAGCGTGTGTGGAAACAAACTTGGTGCTGAATTGGGAGAAGTGTTATTTCATGTTCAGGGAAGAAATCGCTTTGAGCAAGATATCTGAAAAGGGAATTGAGGTTGATAAAGCCAAGATTTAGGTTATGGTTTAGTTGCAGCCTCCTAAGACAATAAAGGACGTCAGGAGTTTCTTGGGCCATGTTGGGTTCTATAGGAAATTCATTAAGGATTTTTCTAAGACTGAGAGGCCATTGACTCACATGCTGTGCAAGGAGGTCGAATTCACTTTTGACACCAAGTGTCTAGAAGCATTCTTGAAGATCAAGGAAGATTTTGGTGTTTGCACCAATAGTCCAAGCCCCTGATTGGACCCTACCCTTCGAGATCATGTGTGATGCAAGCGATTACGCTGTAGGAGCCTTCTTTGGTCAGAGGAAAGACAAGAAGCTGAATATGATCTATTATGCGAGCAGGACACTTGACGATGCTCAGGTGAAGTATGCAACTACTGAAAAAGAGCTATTTGTTGTAGTTTTTGCTTTTGAGAAGTTTTGATCATACCTCGTGGTTCAAAGGTATTGTGCATACAAATCACGCAGCCTTGAAGTACCTAGTGAAGAAAAAAGACGCTAAGCCACACTTATTGAGGTGGATACTGCTACTCCAATGGTTCGACATGGAAATTGTGGATAAGCTAGGGGTAGAGAATGGCATGGCTGACCATCTGTCAAGAATCATGATAGAGAATTTGAATCCTATTGATGAATCCATGCGGGAGGAGCAACTCATGTTGCTTAAAGGAATGACAACTCAAAACTCTGAACTCGACTCAGACTCCAACTTCGAGTCGCAGGTGAATGACTACAACTTAAAAGTTATGGGGACTCGACTTCAGCACAAAAGTAAGCTAGCTGGAACTATGATACCTTGGTACGCAGACTTAGTTAACTACCTTGTTGTCCGTCAAATGCCAAAAAGCCTGGACCTATCAGAGCAATAAATTCTTCAGAGATGTGAACCAATATTTTTGGGATGAACCTTATCTTTACAAGAAGGGATCTGATGGTTTGTTCAGATAGTGCATTGCAGAGGAAGAAGTTCAGGGTATTTTAGAGCACTGTCACGGTTCAGCATACGGAGGACATTTTGCTATATTCAAGACAGTTCAGAAGGTTCTGCAAGCCGGTTTAGAGATGCTCAAGCATATATCTCCAAGTGTGACCCTTGTCAAAGGATGGGTAATATTAGCAAGAGGAATGAAATGCCACAGAATCCGATTCTTGAGATTGAAGTGTTTAGCTGCTGGGGGATAGACTTCATGGGGCCATTCAATCCACTGTCACATGAAAACTGTTACATTCAGATGGCTGTCAATTTTGTTTCCAAGTGGGTTGAAGAAATTTCATGTCCAATGAATGATGATGAGGTAGTTGTGAAATCGCTCAAAACCATCATATTTCCTCGATTTTGAGTACCCGAAGTAGTAATCAGTGATGGAGGTTCTCATTTCATCAACAAGCTATTTAATAATCTGCTGAGAAAGTATGGATTCAAGCATAAGGTGGCTATGCCTTATCACCCACAAACCAACGGTCAGGTAGAAGTTTCAAACAAACATATCAAAGCAATACTGTCGAGGATCGTTGGTGCATCTTAGAGAGATTGGGCCGTGAAACTTGATGACACTTTATGGGCGTAGAGAACAGCTCACAAGACCCCAATTGGAAGAACGTGTTTCAACTATGGTATGGCAAATCATGTCACCTTCATGTTGAGATCGAGTACAAGGCATTTTGGGCTACAAAGTTTCTGAATTTTGATCTCAAGACTGCTCAGGAGAAAAGACTAATGAATCTGCATGAGTTAGAAGAGATCAGACTTGAAGCCTATGAGAGCTCAAAAATCTACAAGGAAAGGGTGAAAGCACTCCACGATAAGAAGATTGCAATGAAGATGATCACTGTTCGTGATCAAGTACTTCTCTTCAACTTGAGACTCAAGCTGTTTCCTAGAAAACTGAAATCAAGGTGGTCTGGTCATTTCAAGGTTAGAAGTCTTGCCATATAGAGCGGTAAATCTGATTAACAAGAATAGTAAAGATTTCACTAGGCAGAGAGTAAAATTGTACCTAGTGGATGAGAACATTCCCAAGAGAACCTCAGTTTCTCTCGATGAACCTTTCCAACTCTGATAAGCATGAGAAATCAAGCTCAGTGACTTTAAACAAGCGCACTTGGGAAGCAATCCCATGGTATTCTTGTAAATATTTATTCTCAGTTTTTAGTTATCTCTTTTCTTTTTTTCGTTTTGATTTTTTCTTACAGGAATCTAGCTATCTGGATTTTAACCCGACCTTGGCAGTTAAGTGGTCAAGAGTGTTTTGTCTTCATTAAAAAAAGTTGTCACGAGATGGGGGAGACGAGTGGGAAACAGCAACACAACTTTACTCACACTCATTCACGTGGCTTTACTTACAGCTTTGGGATAGGAAAATTATCACGCCTTCTATAATTGTCGCTCAACTCACCCTCTGTCTCACACATCAAACCTAGAGTTACTCTTGTTTTCTTCTCCAATTGTTTTCTTCACTTGATCCTCCATTAACCTTTGTAAGGTTTGTTCTCTCCTCTACAAAACTTGGAGTTCGACTAAAATCAGATCGTTGTACAAGAAGCCGCTGCCACGCTTGACTCCACCTCCACAACCTAGTCACACACCACCAAGCCGGATGACTCCACCTACACAACCGAGTGACACATGCGCTGCCATTCTTGACTCCACCTCCTTTGATTCAAAGAAGCCGACTCTGTGTGAAGCTCCCTTGACCTCACCTTTTTGTTTGAGTCGATTTGGCTGCAAGCACTGCCGCTTTTTCTGACCCCAGTTGCTCATCAGAGTCGTATGCGCCTTCATGCACCACATTTCAAAATCTCCACACGACGCTTCTCATAGTCAAACGCGCCGCCACAATTAATCGGAACTGATAATCGAGTCTGACCGAGTCCAGCGCACCACCTTACATTTGACCCCACTTGCCTAACCGAGTCGCACATGCCACCAAGAGGACCTCACTTCCTCAACCAAGTCCCACACCATTACAATGAAAATTCCATGAAGTATTCTTTGTCGTGTGCGAATATGAAGAGGTGTAGTGTTTCTTCTTGGAAAAGAAGGTTAACTCGCTCAATGGAGGATCCAATTAATGTTAAGACGACGACTAAATTTCAGACTTAACAAAAGGAAAAGAAATCCGTAGAAGCAAAGTAGTCTGAGAAGAACCGGACGATGAGGAAATGCTAGAGGGATATGAAAGTTTGGGTGAAGATGATGACGGGGGAGAAGACTCCGATTGTGATGGAGAACCCCAGAAAGTAAGCTACAAGGAAATCAATGCTTGCCTTTGGGATGATGAAGGTGGGAGGTGCAAGGTACATGCACCAACCATGGTCAAGCTTGGGATTGTCAAGGATGTTGATTATATGCTGCAATCATGTGGAATAACAAAATTCGTATCCAATGTGCGGGAATCTTATCCAAAGGAAACCATCCTATTTCTCACATCGCTCACATTGAACGAGTAATCTAGTAAGCAGGAGAGATTGAAGCGCATAGGTGGTTTTGGACAACTAACATTCGAGGTAAACAACAGAAGATGCACTTTCACGGCAACTCAGTTCGAAAAGCTTTTTGAACTTCCTACTTGCGCGAGACTCAATATTGATTATGATAGAGAACAGCTGGATCATCTTAGGGAAGGGATAGCAGGGCCCGCATCTTGGGGAAGAGAACAGCCAAATGCGCAAATATCAGAAACCTTGCAATTCACTATTTCCATAGGGCAATTGCTAACACTTGTTTCTCCAGAATTGAGCCAGGATATATGCGCTTAACTGAAATGGCAATGATTTACGAAGTTGTCATCTAGATCCTTAACACCACAGCCAACTACGGAATGACATTTAAAGGAGAAGCAAACGGCGTCGGGTTTACAAGAGCGTTAATGAAACATCTCCCATCTTATAGAGGATAGGCGTTGCGGTTGACAGATAAGACTAAAGGGATCAAATGAATCGGCAGGTTTGTGACAAGAATTCTTGAGGCATGTAACGTTCCGCTGAGAATGAAGGCCATCCCTCTGGCATGAATTTAAGCAACATGCCTTTCGTAAATTTGATTCCAAGCACGAGCAACGCACAGAGAGATATGGCTGTACATGTTCGTTCACTCAACAACAGGAAAGGACTCGATAATTGCATTACCAAATCCAGAATATACTTTGCTTCATACAGAAAGTAAAGTAGCTTTATTCCTTTCGAAAGGGTTCTTCTTGGTAAACGTACCAACCAAGAAACCCAGTAATGGAGTGAAGAATCGACGGAGCGGTCAGATCAAGCACCAGAGTGCTTTTAATTTGATGAGTACACACAACCACGAATGGCCAAGGGAATAGTTACTGCTTACAAACACCTAAGTCTGCAAAAATTTTGTAAATGAACTTCTAAAAAGGTGCAAACATTGGAAGCACAATTCAAGGACCTCAAAGTCAGTTCCCACTCTATGCAGGATAGAGATTCCGCACCTCTAGAATTTAGAGGACCGACTCCACCACCTCACAGGCGGTCCACGTAATTCATGCGAGAAATCATAAGGCGCTCTCCATCAGAACAACCTCGTCGAGCATCACCACATGTGGAGAGACCAATATTGTCCCAACAATGGATTGAGTCAACACCACAACCTTTCCTCCTTGATCTTAACTTGTGGACAATGCCCCAGCTAGATGTCAAACCCTATACCGAGCAATTCAACTATGGTGTTGACAGGACCCCCGAGCCACAGGTCGAGTCGAGTGTTGAGTTGCCATTACGAAAATGAACATCAAGCTTTACGCAATGAAGGATAAGTACAAGCTCAAAGCCACAGCCTGCTCACACCGAGGTACCACCCCAAAAATTTGCACAAAAACCGGAGCTTGACTTCCTGGATCCGCTGGCATCAACTTCAAAATTCTTCAATTACACCTCGCCACTGGAACAACAGCAAGAGCCACAAGTAGACGATGACATGATGGATATGGATCCAGCACGGTGGTCTTTGTCTAGCGCAAGGTAACAACTCCTTCAACTCCATTGTATAAATTTTTGCGTTGTTCCATTTGCTTTGTTTGTCTGGGATTTTCTTTTCGACTTCTATTACACAAGGGACTGTGTCGTTTAAGTTTGGGGGAGGATCCTAGATGTTATTAACATGTTTTCTGTGTTTTTTAGTTATTATTTTCATTCAGCTCATCGTGCTCATTTAATTCATGCATTGAATCTAAGACATAGAAAACACACACAAAAAATCATAAAAAGAGTGTCATGTAGCCGCATAGCATGTAGGATCGAGTCTAGATGCATAGGGAATTATGAGGATAATAGCTGCTTAAACTTGCAAGATTTAAGGCCCTAGTTTCTAGGTTCTTTGTTGTATTCCATGCTTGTTCTGAAAGTTAAGAATGAACCATGTTAGGAATGTTTTGCAGAAGTCTCACGTCATAATTGAACTTGTTTTGATTTGACGCCTATCCTCACTAAGTGATAACCATAAATATGATCTCTAATTATCTTGTCTATCCATCAACTCTAAATTTCCGGATTACTAGAATACTTGGATTTTCCTTACCCTACATGCATCGATCTTGCTAATCCAAGTAGAATCCCACCATGCTACATTATAATTCACTTTCAATCCATGTTGTGATCTGCTGTGTGATTGTAAGGTCTCTTTTCGATCTAAACTTGGCATAAAGTGTTAGGTAGGAGCCGATAAAGTCATGCATTCATGGAGTCTCTGTTTCACAACTTTTGGACCAGACTAGGACTAGGTGGTTTCGTTTGGGGTCAGAATTGCTTGTGTCTAAGAAGAGAAATGAAATGAAAGAAAGAATGGGTGACAGTCTAAAGATCGAGGGTGAAAAGGGATGAATATATATGATAATCTAGTAAAGGTTTTTGGGGAAAGCTAAATGTGAATAAGATTCTGAAAAACCAGAACGGGAAAATAGACCAAAAAGTTTTAATGTCTTAAGAATAAGAGGAAACAGAACCAGTTTTATAATGTAAAGAACCAAAATTGCTAGAGTAAATCAAGGGAAAATCCCTCTCCTTAGATAAGAATGGAAAAGCTAAAAAGGAAAAGAAGATGATCTGTTGGGCAGAAAAAGATGAAAACGCCTTAAATAAAGGGTAGAATATGATCATATTTTGGGCTAAATTGGCTAAGTTAAGATCAATTATAGGCATACGGGTAGATGGAGACAAGACTTTGTATGCGCCTATTGGTTCTTACCTTTAGCATTATGCTAAAGCTTGGTCCACTCTGGAGTGATCCTTTGTGCTATGATTGGCCACTTACTTGCAGAGATCATTCTAATCTCTAGACTTTACTGTTGACCAAACGAATTCTTAGGTGATGCATAGACAGATTCACGAAACTGAAGTAATGATTGTTAAGAGGATATGTTGATTTGAATGCGTAATTAGGTTGTGGTTGAGCTTAGACTAAACTGTGATTTTCATGGATAAAGTTTTTAAGTAAGGCCTGTTTGAACTACACAATTAGAACTCGCAACTAGGGCCTTGAGTTTCGCATTCGTTTCAGCTTGTTTCCGGTTCTGAATTCCCAACATTGCAACCTCTTTTTAGCTTAGTTCTATGCACTTGTTTAAGGGCAAGCAAACTCTAAGTTTAGGGGAGTTGGTATATATGCATTTTAGCATGTTTTAGATTTCATTTGTTATCATTTTTTATATGTCTCTGTTGCATTCACATTGCAATCGAGTTATTTATAGTTTGTTCACATAGGTTACATTTGCATACACATTGCATTTGGAGTTGTTTTCATGAAGAGTTGGGACGAATACGCAAAGGACCAACGAGACTCGGACGTGAACTAAAGATAACTAAGATGTGGATTGAAGGCGACTCCAACGTGGCTTCACGACAACTCGGACAACACACTGGTGTCAGCCAATTGAATCATGATGAGTCTCGCATCATGATAGGCCCAGCACAACGTAATGAATTGGATTGTAACATGAAGTCACTGTACCTGATGGGCTGAGTCAACTTCACCTTTGACAGCCCATATACTCAGCTCGACCCACAAAGTCGGGTCACTTATATTATTTAATTTTTTTATTTCCATTACTTTTAGGTTTCACAGCAGGATAAGTATAAATTCCTCTTGTTTTACAAATTTTTTTATCTATGTTTTACCACTACTTCAGAAACCTTTTGAGCTTTTCATTTTTGTAATTCCAGAAAAAGAATTCCATATTCTTTTTATGATTTTTTATATTCAAATTTCATTTTATTTTATTTAAGTTTACTTTCTGAATTTTATGATCATGTCATCTAATTTGATTGTTGTTTGATTGTTTTACCCATGATTTCTTAATAGTTAACTTAGGGTTCCTGAGGGAACAGATTAGATCAGCGTGGACCTTAAGGTTCTCTAAGTTGCTTAAGAGTAGAATAACATAGATCTCTTTTGTTTTGATGTTGTTAATGCTTTTTCCTTTCTGATCAATTGAAACATGGTCTTAGACTTTTAGCTTCCGATAAGTATGTTGAATTGTCTGATCCACCGTCTCATAAAATTTACATCCTTAGCTTAAAAGATTAATTGTCTAAGGTGTTATCACTACTCAATCAAGTTCTAAGGAGGATAATGGTGACCATGAATCAACTTCTTCTTAATCAAGTACACGTCAAAATGGGGAGTCAAGTTTGGAAGAGGGTACACCAACATATGGGAACAATGATGAATGTATTCCACATACAAGTGAACCGCGGATAGATCATTAAGAGGAACAAGCGCAACATGGGTCGAATGCTATTGGGATTCAAGATGTCTAGCTGCACTTATGCCACTCATACATAATCAAAGATTGAGGAAGGATTCCTCAAATTGGATCAACATGAGGGTTTATTACAACAACAATGTCGTGAGTCATCCGAACCAAGTTATTTGCAGTCTGGTCAAGGTTCCAGCTGAGCATCAAGCCTTAATCACTACACTTGACCAACATCATGTGCCAAGTATTTATGAAGAAGTTAGAGAACAAAAAGTCTGGCGTGATGCATTTAGTAAAGAACACGGTGCTATGGACAGAAATCACACTTGGGATGAAGCTACACTACCTCCGGGAAAGAAGGCTATAACCTCTCGTTGGATCTTTACCATCTAATACAAGAGTGATGGTCATATTGAGAGATACAAAGAACGACTTGTGGCTAGAGGATTCACCCAAACTTATGGATAAGACTACCATGACACATTTGCACCGGTGGCTTAACTTCATACAATACGTTTTGTGTTATCCTTAGCTAGTAACTATAATTAGGATTCGTGGGAGATGGATGTAAAAAATTCCTTTCTTCAGGGTAAACTTGAAGATGAGGTATATGTGTCCTCTACCGGGTTTAGAACACATTGTGGCACCAAGAAACGTTTTGCAACTCAGGAAAGCCATCTTTGGTCTCAAACAATCCCCAAGAGCTTATTATCACAAGCTAAGTCATACCTTGAGAGATCGTAGGTTTAGGAAATCATAAGATGACAATACTCTATTAACTCTCCAAAATAAAGAAGGGATTATTGTGATCTTAATCTATGTGGATGACATCATTGTCACCAGAACTGAAAAAGAAGGTATTAAAGGTATCAAAGAACATCTCAAATCTGTTTTTGATATTATGGATTTGGATGAAAGAAAGTATACAGTTGATCTTTTGAATGAGGCATGTCCCTTAGGTAACAAAACAGCCAAGAAACTTCTTGAGGATTCCTACAAAGCAATGCGCAAGGGGGAGAACAAAGATGATAAACCATTTGAAGATATCACATAATACCAGAGGATGGACTGTAAGTTGATCTATCTAACTATTAAACGACCTGATTTGTGTGTTTGCTATAAACCACGTGAGCCAACATATGCAAAACCCAAAGATACATCATTGGGAGATGGTCAACCGGATTCTTAGATACCTTAAAGGCACTTCAGGACAAGGCATATGGATGGGTCCGAATGCTAGCACAGATATTGTGATCCAGATTGGGCCAGAGATAGACAAGACCACAAGTCAACCATAGGCTATTGCACGTTCTTTGGAGGCAACCTTGCGACTTGGAAGAGCAAGAAGCGGAAGGAGGTGTCTTGTTTGAGTGGAGAGGCTGAGTATAAAGCCATGAGGAAGGTCACAAATGAGCTTATACGGCTGAAGGCATTGTTCAAGGATTTGGGAGTTGAAGAACACGAACCAATCAAAATGAATTGTGATCACCAATCAGCTACTCACATTGTATCCGACTTTGTGTTTGTGAGAGGGTGATAAGATGGATTTTTTTGCCTATGCTATCAAATCATTGAGGTATGGTAATAAGTAGGTGGGTTGTCGAACCAATACTCAGTTATGCAAGCAAACAACTAATCTGGTACCTAGTTCTAGTTCAGATAATAGACCAATCTGTCACAAAGGTAAGTCATATTTCTATGAGAGCTCTTAAACTAGCATATAGGACAAAGTTCACTAAAGGACAAAATAAAAACAGAGCAATATGATCTAAAACGGGGAAATGTTCATAAAACAGAGTGAAAACTAGCAAATGCAATAAACTATGGAATTAAACATGAATCTAGAGGATAGGGGATGGGTGATCGGCGGTTAACTCGCCGATCCAACACCGCCAAGCTATATAAGGCGAGCTCTAAACCGGGACAATCTAGATCAACCCACTCTCGTGGTGAAGATCCCTTTCTGATCTGGCTAATCCATTCCGATGCTAGCCGCGACCAAGCTGGATCCAAAGCATAAAGTCTAGCCCGAAGTGTTTAATGACCGATCCACATGCTAAATTTCTCCTCGGCGGATCAAAGCCATCTCTCATATGAAACTTTGGTCTCTGATCCCCTTAGCGCTAGCTTTGGGGTTTTGGCCCAAATCAGATCTCTCTTGATCAGGGAGAGATTGACATTAAGCTCAGTCATACGAGAAGATATTGGATCAAATCCATGTTTGCATAGGCGAGTGGATCGGAGATTTCCCCTTTGATCTCCCTATCCTCGAGATCTACAAGGATCTACTCACTCATCATTGATTGAGAGTGGAGGATCAAGGGAGATTTCATATTCATAAGCATAAACAGCAATAAGAAAAATAAAGAACAGAAAGTAAATGACAAAGACCTAAGAAAATACTCGATTCATTAAAGCATAAACGCCAAAAATAAACAAAGTACGTTAAGATCCAAATATAAAGCTACAACGAAAGTAGAGAGAGTTTTCTATTTGCTAAAAACATCAGATAAAATGATAAGAGAGTGATTAGAGGGTATTTATAGGTTCATTTGCATAACCCTAACGGTCAAACCGACCTAAGTCGGTCAACCAAATTCTTGCCCTCGGAGTCCTTGGGCGAGCTTGGGCACCGAGGGATGCTTCTAATCTTGGTCCTCGGGGTAGAAGGTCGAGGCTTGGCTGTGACGTGAGATCTTCTCCACAAGGGTGAGGTCTTTATGTCATCATCGCGGTCTCCACACGAGGCAATAGTGCGAGGCAAGGTTCTTCAGTCAGACCTCGCCCTTGGTAGTGTGAGGCTGAGGTGCGAGGGAGTCTAAACTTTTCCTTCTCTGCTTCTTTATTCATCCAAGTCTTCCTAAGTTTGCCTGCCCCATTCCTTGCATCCATTTGGCCGCAAAATGCTCCTTAAAACACCTAAATCTGTTTCATATGCAGAATGTATGGTATGCAAGTGCAAAACATGAAAATTATCCTAAAAGGACTCTAGAATGATGCAAATGCTATGATATGGATGGAAAATGACTCTAAAAATGGTCCTAAAAAGCGTTAAAATCCAGACATATCAGAGAGTAAAGAATATTGAGGTGGATTTTCACAAGTATTGACAGAAGGTGAAGAAAAGAGTTATCATGCCAAGTTATACAAGAAGCTCGAATAAATTGGTTGATATATTGACCAAGCTGCAAGCTCAAACGCTTGTGAGTTTGTGTATTAGAAACTTGGACTGCTTGACTTGTCCAAGATGTGACAGTAATCCATACTTTTTTCCCTTATGCAAAATTTTATCACATAAAGTTTTCTAAGCTATGGTTTTAAATGAAGTGTGGAGTTATTACATTTCAAGCTTGTTCCTAATGTTTACATTGAGAATTCAAGCTTGAGGGGGGTGTTAGAGAGGATGCCAACAGGTCAATATGAGTCGAAGTCTCTATCATGGAAATTCAGGGTCTTCCGGCGAAAATTATCACCGTGAATTTTTACTGTCACTTTCTGGTGATGTGCAAAACTAGGGTCATTTCCTCTCATGACCGTTGGAGCATTCTTAGGTGGGTCAGAAGCCAACAACATTCAAATATTATCACATGTTACTGTTGGCAAGGATGGGAGACTACACATGAGAAGTAACTTTCACTTTAGCATTTCTTGTTTGTTAGCCAATTGTTATGTATAGCAACTAGGGTTTTGTAGGTTTGTCTATATGTACCTTATATCGACCAAGCACCACAAAAAGCCACCCAGGTCATAACCATCATATTCGGATGCTTAATAGCCTCACCATGCATCTTTGATACCTGCTTGCTATGCATATGTTGTACCCGCTATGCCAACAGCCGCCAGTATCTTGGCAAATCCAATCCAGAGTAAAGATCCAGGCACCTCAACACCGCAGACACCAAATACTACACCGGATCTAGGTGATGACTCAACCCCATTTGAGCCATCAACCCATGCTCTGTCATTGTTGGTGAGGACACTACCTGATGAGCTACAAGCTTTTTAGATCTACCGAAGAAGACGTGCATCTGAAGCATGAACTGATGATCCGTAAGGATCATACAACTGAGGAAGACTCAAGGCATACATTTGTGCATCTCTTCCTTGTTGTTACAAGTGATGCTTTTGTTGGAGGAAAACCCTCGAAAGACAAACGTGTCCTGAAGAGTGAAAGGACAAGCACAATCTCGTTATTGTGACAACCCTAGGAGCCATTCAAGTGGACACCAATTCACAAGCCTTGAAGCCTCTTGTAACTACTACAAATACACAATCCATTTGTGAAGTTGATATGAGCACTAAAGCTTGTGTGAATTCTGGTACTCAAGGAAGAGAGAAGTGGCATCCTATTACACCATGGTTAGAGAAGTTGGCCTTGCCTATGGGCCAAAAGGTTATTGGGTCTGATGGATTGTTGAACTTGCCATTCCAATGCGATCGTTCCAATGTTGTGACCCTGAATAGGTGGCTGCCGTCTATGTCTTTGAAGTGTCTTAGAGACTCTTGCTGATGTCTGAGAGACTCTCGCTGGATGAGGTACTCTGGTCACATCGAAAAAGTTCAAGACGCTCAATGGATCGAACCCATTCTTACTAACTCATGAGATCAAAGCATTAGCTCTCGCCAAAGCAAGTGTGCAGACTCTACGAATTGTGCAACTCCCATCAGATGGAAATTCGAACATTGACGCAATGAAAACAAGCATGGATGGACTAGAAGAAACCCGAAATTACGTGTTTCTTTGCGTACAAAGCTATCAACCAAAAGGTCTCAGGAAGGTATTTTTCTGAAGGAGATCTCGTACTTAAAAAGTATTCGAGAACAAAGCTGAAAACAATGCGGGAAAACTCACCGTCAATTGGGAAGGACCTTACATAATCTGCATGGTAGTAAAACCTGGAGTTTACAAAATTGTAAAAAATGGAAGCCAAGATGATTCTACGCAGTTGGCACTCTGTAAACTTAAGACATTACTACTACTAAACTTGTGCCATCTTGGTGCCCTTTTCATTATAATTGATCCCCTTCTAATATCTTAGTTATCTAATTAGAACTACATTTTTGGCTTGATCTCTTAGGGTTATGTAGGTAACCTTCGGGTGCAGCTAAAACTTAAGAAAACTCTTATATTGTTTCCATCTCATCATACAAAAGAAAAGAGAAATATCTATACATATTTTTGAATGGCCAAGACCCTACTCTCTAAGCCGAGTCTTGTCAAGTGTGAAACGTTGCAAAACTTTCATCGAGTCTTAAAATCTCCCAAAATAGCCGAGACCCTACTATATAAGCCGAGTCATAAAATCTTGCCAAGTTTGAAACCATGAAACACTTTCATCGAGTCTTAAAATCTCTCGAGAAGGCTGAGATACAAATCTTTAAGTGGAGTCTTAAAATCTCACCGAGTTTGAAACCTCGCAAAACTTTCATTGAGTCTTAAAATCTCTCTAATAGGCCGAGACCCTACTCTCTAAGCCAAGTCTTAGTATCTCGCTCGAACTAAGCTGAGCCTTAAAAACTTGCACTACTGAAGCTGAATTTTAAAAGCTCGTCGAGCCTTATCAGGCAAAACTTCCTTGAGTCTTAAAATCTCAATGGTCGAGAACCTACTCTCCAAGCAGAGTATTAAAATCTCTCCGAGCACAACCTCGCAAAACTTTCGAGTCTTAAAATCTTGCAAAACATAAAAGAGCGTACGAGTTCTATGCTTATCAAGGGACAAAAAGCAAGGACTATCCCTAAAATACAAGATCTAATTCTCAAAATTAAACCGAGACTAAGTTCTCACAATACAAGATCCGATTCTCAGAAATTAACTGAGACCAAGTTCTCGTATTTCTTATAAATAAATCGAGACCAAGTTCTCGTATTTCTCACAAGTTATGCCGAGACCAAGCTCTCGCAATATGAAATCTAGTTCTCTTAATAAGCCTAGACCTAGTTTTCTATTAAGTTCTAAGCCAAAACCTAGCTTTTCGGCTTTAAATTATGTATTCTCAAGTTTTAACTTCGTAATATTCAGCTATAACAAGGAAAAATTGTCGAATTAATTTCATTTCATGCAGATATTTTTTTTACTAAATCCGAACAAAGGGGACCGACTTTAACATTAGTAACATAAAAAGAGATTCCAAACAGTCAGACAAAGCAACAACAACAAAATAAAAAATCATGACACCTAAATCTTCTCATCGACATCGAACCGCTGCCTCGGCATTACTTGAAGGACGGACAACATCAAAAATTGGGATGACTAGTTCATTAGGAAGCAACACTTTCAAAGTCTCTTCCCCAATAGTCTCTTTGAAGTTACCCAATTCAGCATTTATGTGCTCAACAAGTACCGAAGCGTCGTTAATGTTGTGGCGCAAAATGGACTAAAGAACATTGTTCAAATCCTGGAACTGAGCATACAAAAGTCGAGCAACAAAGCTGGTATCAAGATCAGTAAACCGAGTAGTGATCCTCTTAAAACGATCAGAGAATTGACTTGACAAATCCTGAGCTTTTCCAAGACAAAGGTTTTATTTGATCTTGTCCAAGTTAGACCGAAGCTTTGATGCAGCGTCATTCGCTTTCTCGGTAGCTTTAAAGGCACTATTTCGGTCTGCCTCCACACACTTTAATAAGTCTATTAGAGCCAAACTTTCCTCGACCTATTTCAACAAGCTACCCTGCTCCAACTTCGGTTTAACCTTGACCAGGACGAGTTCTTCCTCGACTTTAGCAAAGCTTAGATTTTGCTTAAACTGCCTAAGATGAGACTTGCCCGCACGATCAGCCAGATGAGTAAGTATCTGAGAGTCTTCACCGCCATTGGCATGAGAATTCTCATGATCCACCAGAATCTAGTTCAGCTGGGCAATGAACTAGCCCAAGAAAGGCAAAAAAGTTAGGAAGTCAGAAACAAGGCTACACTAACATACAAAAGGAGACTAACCTTGAAGATCATATAACCGGTCTCCTCATACTCGTCTCTAGTATGCGTCTAATCTAGAGGAGGAAGTAGCTCCAAAGTGGGTCTGATCTGGCGCATAAGATCAGCGCGTTCGGAGGGGAATGAAAGCACTAGAGCTATACTTGTAGGGTTGTGAGTAAACCGGAAGTCGGCAATGTATTTTCTCTTTTTCCTAGGAACAATCTCGGAAAAAAGACCTTTCATGTTTCTCCGCTTCTTGGCAGGTCCCTTCGTCACCTCCAATGCAGCAGACAGCTTGCCTTCAAATTTTTAGCTTTATTCTTCTTCGAAGACCGTGAAACTCAAGTACCACAAGCGGACTCAACCTCATCAAGATCAACCATGCCTGCAAAAGTGGAAGTCATACCAAGGTCGGCTGCTCCAATAGCATCAGTAGTAGGAGAACAAGTATCATCCCTAGAAATTAGAAGTTGAAGAAAATCACCACCAAGTTGGTGAACGTTTGTCCCAAAGAGATGACAATAAGTCTCGTCAATGATAGCGTTAAGTTCATCCATTACATTAGACAATTTAAAGTCGTCAAGACCCATTTTCCATCTGTTACCCATGTGGTTGCTACTAAGACACCTTAGTGAAATCTAAGGGCGAGAGAGAGAGAGTAAAGAGAGAAGCTATCTATTCGGCAATATGAATCGGTGAAAGTAAAATAATTAAAAGAAGTGGCGCGGTATTTACAGAAAATTAAAGGAAGCCAAATTGTCTCGCAATGATAACATACGAGTAGCCTGGTGAACTGCAAAAAAGACCAATACCAGAGTGATACATTGACCAAAGATTCCCAAAGCAGGTCATTTTCCTCTCACTTGGAAATTCCAAAATAATTCTTTGAGTCTGGAGGGCAATTGATGGAGATGAATATGAGATCCTACTTCAGTTAACGAGCAAAAAATCATAAACTCGGTAGAAAGGTTCTAAACAGAAATGTAATTTTCTCATTTTTGATCTATTTGTAACTGCCTCTATGCTTTCTAAATAGAGGAAGAGGCCTCCGCAAAGAGGGCATGTTTATTACAACTACGCACAAACAATAGAGAGAAACTTAGCACTTTTATTCTCGAACCCTTTCTCCTTGCTACCTTATTTGACATAATACTTTCTTGTCTTTCCTTATTAATCAACAAGTTTGATCTTGAATATTTGTGCTAAATCCTACTAGAACACAATACTATTTTAATATATTGCTAGAAAAAATTTATAATGTACAAAATTTATCTTAATTTTATTTTTATAACACTATAGTTACAATTTTAATGTTCTATAGATTACACTCTAAACTCTAAACTTTAACCCTTAACCCCTAAATTCTAAACCCTTAAAATATGAATTAAAATACTATTTTTACTTTATTTCTAAAAACATATTATGATGTATGAAATTTATTTTCATTTATTTTTATAAGATTATAGTTAGATTTATAATATTTCATAAGTTACAGTTATAATGCTTATTATTTTGTTTTATATATTCAGTTTTAATTTCGTATTTTGAACAATAAAAATGTATGCAAGTGGTTTTTAGTCCAGGGGTGGTAAGTGCACTAATGACAGGCGCACATGCATCAGGGATCAAGTCTTATCACCTACGAAATTAATGTAGGAATTTGGCTAATGGGCCGACTTTTGTAGCCCATATTGATATTGCCATTGACAAAAAAAAAACAATAAAAATTTATAAAACTTATTTTATGCATATGTTAAGTTTCTATGTTGTCAATAGTTTTGTTTTAATATTTAGATTGACTTTATGTTGCGGAAATGATGCTCGTATAAATATATTTGTAATTAATTTTATTATGTTGAGTTACAATGTCATAAGTTATAATGAAACTATGATCGCATCAGAATTATCCCTAACATAAAAACTTTGAAATTTAGATCCTCTAATTTAGATAATATGAGCTTCACGTAGACCTGCCTCTGTTTTTACATCCCATCATTGTAATTCATCACACGATATAACTTTCAACGTTAACACCATTAAGGCTCCTAATAAATTCAAAAGAAAAGCCAAGTTAGAAGCTAATCACAATTACTACTCTGTCTATGTTCATCCAAAAAAATTGAGAAGAACAAGAGCGTTCAAAGAAAAAGGAAACAGCTTTGGTACATCTTATCTAAAAGACTCATAAAACCAGTTCAACCCATTCCGAGATTTATAACACATGGACAATTAAGCACAGCTGCTCCAGCACTTATCTGATTTGACAAACCAATACGGTGTCAGTTATTGCACAAAAGGTTGTTAAGATGAAGCAATAAAAAGATTCCTACCACACCGTCTAACCAAGTTGGGTAAAGCTGAGTGACAATCTCAATATACTTTTCCATTCTTGCACCCAGTTTCTGCCATGCTTGCCTGATATAGAAGTAGTAAAAGATCATCATCATGGCCAGTCCCAATCAATGAAATTGCAGTCTTACAAGAACAAACCACAGTGCCATCAACACTCAACACTTATATAGAAAAACGCAACCACAACATCTTCCAATACTTCTATAAGGAAAGAAGGTAACTAGGTTGGTGTTCTTTTGTCCATCCAGATGGAGTATCTGGATGGAGATGTAAACTGTTGTTCTTTTAGACACACTTAAGTCTCTCATCTAGGTAGAGCATTTCGATGAATTTAGCAAATTCATCTAAAACTTTAAAAATTTAAGATGTGTTTGCAAAATACATTCAGATGCAGTTGGAGTTGTAGAAAGTAGAAAAAAAAAACTAAAATATCCTTCATTATTTCTGAAAATTACAGCAAAATAACAAAATGCAAAAACTTCACGGTCTCTTCTTTTTTACTCTCTCACCTCATTTTTCCTCTTTCTCTTCATTTTTACTCCCTCTGTCTCCTTTTTATTCTCTTATCTCATTTTTACTCTCTCCTCGCACTCATTTTTTCTCTCTTTCATCATTTTATTCTCTCCTATTTTTCTTTTTTTTACTTTCTCTTCTATTTTTACTCTTTCTCCTCTTTTTTACTCTCTCCACTATTTTACTCTCTCTACTTTTTACTCTCTCTCATATTTTTTAATCTCTCTCCACTTTTCACTCTTTCTCCTTTTTTTACTCTCTCTCCTCTTTTCACTCTCTCTCCCCTTTTTCACTCTTTCCACTTTTTCACTCTCTCTCCTCTTTTTTACTCTCTCCTCTTTTTTACTCTCTCTTCTTTTTTACTTTCTCTCCTCTTTTCACTCTCTATCCTTTTTTTCACTCACTCTTCTCTTTTTCACTCTCTCTCCTTTTTTACTTTCTCTCCTCTTTTCACTTTCTCTCCACTTTTTACTCTCTCTCCTCTTTTCACTCTCTCTCTTCTTTTTACTCTCTCTCCTTATTTTTCTCTTCTTTTTACTTTCTGTCATATTTTTAATGTCTCTCCACATTTTCACTCCCTCTCCTCTTTTTCACTATCTCTCCTCTTTTTCACTCTCTCTCCTCTTTTTTGCTCTAGCTCCTCTTTTTCGCTTTATTTCTTCTTTTTCATTCTCTCTCCTCTTTTCACTCTCTCTCCTTTTTCATAATAAGCTCAATTGAAAATATCAGATTTCAAACAGATGAACAGAAATCCAAAAAATCATATATAGAAGGTAATGGCAAACAAGCAGAGAGAGAGAAAGAGAGAGAGAGAGAGAGAGAGAGAGAGAGAGAGATGTGTTGATTGGCAAGACAAGAAGCAATAAGTCTCATAATTCAACAGCAAGACTAAACATTTAGGCATACCTGTGTCAAAACAAAAGTTTTCGGTATGATTTTGTTTGTTCGACTAATCAAGAGAGGTAATTAAATAAAACAAACCTATTGTGTAATTCAGAGGCAGAGAAGAAGGTGGTTAGTAAAATGTGACGAGAATCTCTCAGAGTGATGATGATGATGAGCTCTATCTTAATGTTCAAAAGCTAGAGACTGATGAGGTCTTGTTATATGACCGAAATTCATACCGATAATGAATTAGATTGTTATTTATTTTATCCAGAAATCTATTTCACAAAGAAAATTCAGGATCCTCACAAAATCTGAAGTAAATAGAGAAGGAGACTAGGAGAGAAAAGGCTCAAAGCGAACATGAAATTGAGAAGATGAAGATGATGACGAAGCTTCCAGAGTGTTTTATTGTATATTCAGATCAATAAATCACAAATGATGTTTGAGTATCAGAGAGAAGGAGATTCTAGGAGCGGTGATCAAGATAAACCTATCCGATCCACTAATGTTGATAACAAAGCTTTGATTTCATCTAAGTAGCTTCATGTTTATAATGTCATCGACATACAAGCTAACCACCAAGATTTCGTTTGTACCTCTCTTTACATAGAGTGCTGCATCATTGATGCTTCTTTTGAATCCATGCTCGATGAAGTATCCATCGATACGACCATACCATGCTCTAGGTGCATGTTTTAAACCATAGAGTGCTTTGTGGAGTTTAAGGAATTTACCTTCGCTTCCTTCTTCTATAAATCCTGGAGGTTATTCTATGTAGACCTCATTTTCTAACTCGCCATTTAGGAATGCAGACTTCACATCCATTTGGTAAAGTTTCCATCTGTTTTGAACATCAATAGCCATAATAGTTCTTATTGTATCATACCTTGAAACTAGTGCAAACGTTTCAAGATAGTCCAATCCATATTCTTGTGTGAATCCTCTGGCCACCAATCTTGCTTTCTGTTTAATGGCATCTCCACTTGCATTAGTCTTTAACCAAAAGATCCATTTGACACTAATCACATTTTTGTCACTCGATCTTTTAACAACACTCCATGTTTTGTTCTTTTCTATCACGCGCAGCTCTTCCTCCATGGCTTTTATCCATTTTTCATCATGCAATGCTTCTTCTAATGCTTGTGGTTCTTCAGCCATCATAAGACACATCTCATGTATAAGCGCTTCTTCCTAAACTTCATTTGTTTAACCCATGAAATCTTGATTGATCGATAACCTCTTGGACCAACAGATTCTTCTCCTCCTTGATTTATATTTTGATTTTTATTTGAAAGTTGAATTTGGTTGAAAGTGTTATTTACTTGGTCTATTTGATCGTTTAGATCATCTTTTTCTCGTTGCTCTTGTGAGTTGATCTTGACTTGTGATAGTATTGATGTCTCTTTGTTTTTCCTATCATTGTTCCATGTCTTCTTCTCACAAAATGTCACATCCCTTGAAACCTTAACTTTCCCTTCATTCAGCAGATACACACGATAACCTTTTGATTCGTTACTATAGCCAATGAATATCCCTTGTTTTGCTTTAGTGTCAAGATTCCTTCTCTTCTCATCTGGTATGTGTATGTAGCATACACATCCAAAAAATCTCAAGTGTACAGCACTTGGTTTCTTTCCACTTCATATCTCCAATGGTGTGACTCCTTTCTCCAATGACTTGATGGCAATCGATTTTGCAAATATGTTGTTGTTGCTATTGCTTCAGCCCAAAACATATTTGGTAAGTTCTTCTCTTTGAGCATCGATCTTGCCATCTCTACAAGTGTCTAGTTTTTCCTTTCAGCAATACCATTTTGTTGTGGACAATAGAAGTTCTTACCACATGATGTATGCCATTCTCTTGACATAGTTTCTTGAATTCGTTTGAGAGATATTCACCTCCTCCATCGGTTCTTAGTCTTTTGATCTTCTTCTCCGATTGATTCTCCACAAATGGTTTGAACAGCTTGAACTTTGACAGCACTTCACTTTTGTTTCTCATGAAGTAAACCCACATCATCTTAGAGTAATCATCAATAAACGTAAGTAAATACTTACTTGAATTCAGCGATTTACTTTGTATTGGACCACACACATCTGAATGAACAAGTTCTAGTGATTAAATTGTTTTACTTTGCGAGTTATTTGGGAAGCTTTTCCTCGATTGCTTTCCCATCTCACATGATTCGCATACTTCTCTTGCTATTGCAAATTTTGGAAGATCTTCTACTGTCTTCATCTTCTGCATTTGCTCCATCTTGTCATAGTTTACATGACCCAATCGCTTTTGCCTTAAACTCGTTTCTCTTGTTTGTCTTCGTATGCTACATAAGTTTCTTCGCTTGATCTTTTCCACTCAATTGGAAAGCTTTTGTACTTCATCTTAACATCCATGATCTTCCTCCTTTTTGGGTCTTGGATGATGCAGTTTTCATTCTCAAAAATGAGTCGATATCCATTGGATATCATTAGAGAAACACTTAGTAAACTCCTTACCAAATCAGGTACATAAAGAATGTTTTTGATGACATGATCTCCTCCTTTGTTAGTTGACACTTGTAGGTCTCCTTTTCCTTCAGATATGACTTTACCACCATTCCCAATACGAATGGTTATCTTCTTGCTTCGATCCATATTTGTGAAGTGTCTTGAATCCCTTGACATATGATTGGTATAGCCGCTGTCCACTAGCCAAGATTCATCGCCTAAATTTTAAGTCTCTTTATCTTCAACGGCACTAAAGAGCATGCGATACTCATCTTTACTTTCACAATCAGATTCTTCTAGACTTAGGTTTGCTCTTTCATTCTTCCTTAGTCGACATGTTTTGCTATATGCCCTGGTTTGTTGCAAACATAGCACTTCCTCTTGTTGGTTGCACTTCTCTGCAAACCATTTTCTATCTTTTTCCTGAAACAATCGGCCTCATTGTGATTGTTCATCTTGCACACGCCACACCACTTGTTGGTTTTCTCATGGCGTTTTTTACTTTGCTTGTTTTCTCCTCTTGAGCCAAGCTTTTCTCCATTGAAAGCACCCTCATTGATACGATCTTCTCGGAGATTTAGACGCCTCTCATGCGCTTTTATAGTTCCTATCAATTCTGTTACTGAGAGAATTGATAGATCTTTCTTTTGTTCGAGTACCCCAACGATACTATCGAATATATGTGGTACGAGATAAGTACCTTTTGAACCACTTGGTAATCGGACTTCTCTTCTCCATGGACTCGAAGTTGATTGCTCAGGTTTATCAACTTTGTTGTGGATTCGTTGATTGTTTCTCCTTCTTCCATCTTCAGATTTTTGTATTCTCTTCTCAGGGTCTTAAGATTAATCCTTCTAACTTGTTGACTTCCTTGAAACTCCATCTCAAGAGAATTCCATGCTTCTCATGAAGATAAAGCAGAAGCAATTCTAGGAAGAATCGATTTTGATACTGCATTTTGCAAAATCTGAAGCGCCATCATGTCCTGAAGGAAACGGTGTTCCCTCTCTCTTGTTGCTGTAGGTGTGGCTTCTATGGTTGGAGTCACTATGATTCCATTCTCGATTACATCTCACAATTTTCTGGTTCTTAGAATTGTTCTCAATTTGATTTTCTAGGAACTGTATGAATCTCCATTGAAGATGGGAATAATTTGTTGCATCGTTGTCTCCATGTGCTCTTATACCATATTGATCTTTGATCTCTCTTGAGTTTAGGTCGACAACAACAAACGTTAGTTTATTTCTCTCTTTGAAAATCAAATCTTTTTTGCTCTCTATCTCTGTTTTTGTTCGTTATTTGAGGAAAACGATATCCCTCTGTTTTTACACAACAACGTTTTCCTTCTCTCTTTTTTTATTAGGATTACACGTTTTTGATAAACCAAAAACCAACATATCTATTAATCAACAAACCAAGTATTTATAGTTTACATCATACTGTTTCAACAAAGGTTATGTCTCTAAAAGATATCCTTAACCTAAGGACACAAACATACAACATACCTATTTCATTCACACCTTTACAATAATACCGATTCAAAAATATAAAACAAACTATAGTTTATACGAAACCTTAAAGTACGATGACATAAATACGAAAAACTTTTATACGACTGAACATTTATACAACAGGAGACTTGATCAAATCCAACATAACCGAGCCACATGCAACACACCAATCCCATAAGGTAAGATAATGATTGTAATATACTATGTTAATGCCAACAAACAGAAGCAACATCTCAATTATATGCGGAATATTCTATGCAGAGTGAGAACATCAAGGGTTTTGTTATATGAGTATGAGGCATGACTTGCAGAAAGACGATGGGCGCTTTTGACATGTAAATAAGGCAACACAACTGATATATAAATACGTGGCAAGAAAGAAAGACGGTAGAGGGGAGTGCACATGGCCGCCATTTTTCAAAATAATAACAACCGGATAAAAACATTATATAAATTCTCTGTTGGCCAAAGAACGTTATTATTGGGTTGTGGAAAATGAAAGCTATATGGATGGCTTATAAAGAGATATTCAGCAAAATGTGTTAGTGGGAGTCGTATCTTAATGGGAGTCTTGGTAATAAACCACAACGAAAATAAATATGAAGATTAAATGGCAATACATTAGTCATAATATCAGAGGTAAGGAAGGTAGATAAACATTAACAAGGTCAATAATAACGCTAAGATGAGTAGCTTAATATAAAGCAAAGGACGGTGTAGTAAAAATAATGTAAAGAAATATGAACACAATTTCTCTTCCAAAAGGTTCTCGTTGATATCATCCATCGAGTGGCGGCACAGAATTTAGGGAACTCGTACCCTTCATAGTAAGCGGCCAAGAGGGTAGAGACGCAACATACGAAAAAAAAGGATCTCATAAATGTCGATATGTAAGAATTCATATGCGTGAGCTCGTTAGCAAATGTAAGCTCCTTATACATGTCTTTTTTGTCAGATGTTAAATTGCAGGTAACATAACAGCAAAGTATATAGAAGGCCTATGACTTGCTGTTATAGTGGGGTCGTCGTCTCATAGTTCAAGGCTAATGTAAACTGCCAAAATATTGATATCGTACACATTATTTGCATATGTGATATTTGCAATATTTTCGGACAATATGAGGTGGGGATGAATAGTATAAATATATTTTTAAATCGAGTTCTGAGGCTCAACGCGCTCATGGAGATAGTTGAAACTGTAATGGCTTGAACACGAGATATTGAATGTAATAGTCACGTTCGGTTGACCCAAGAACGCACTAGGTGGGGTCATGGATGTGGTACGTACGGGCGAAGCGAACATCATCAAAAGGTGTGTTTTGGCTAAAGAAAGGCATTGAAAGCCTAAAGGGATGATCAAAATCAGACAAAACCATGGAAAATAAGGTAAGGATGGAATTTAGGACAAGAACCTAGAATTTGGCCATAACATAGTGGTTCGGACAGCATGGTCCGGATCGGACCACACGGTCGTTCGGACATGATTCGTCCAAGATCAGACATGAACCTAGGAGGTTCAGACATGTTGTGTCTAGTTTTGGACAAGGTTTAAGGTTAAGACAAGTTTGGTCTGTATTTGGACAAGTCTGGTCAGCGTTAGAACATGAGGTGTCCACGTCCGGACAAGGGTTCTTGTTCGGACAACAGCTTGGTATGTGTCTGAAGGGGTTAAACGACCAGAGTTAATGTGTTTTGGACCTTGGGTTATTTTGAATAGGTTTAAGCCCTGTCCAACTAAAGGAATTAGGGTTAGGGTTAGGTTACCCTAAGGGTTATAAATTGGAGCCTTAATCCAATCTAAAAAGGGAATCCGCACAAAGTTAACCTAAATTAAGAGAGAGAGAAATCGAAGGAAGCTGAGAGAGATCGATCAGTTTGAGACAAGGTAGAGGTCGAATTGAGTTCAAGGTTTTGCTAGGCTTGGCTAGTCGAACCCCATAGAGCAAAAAGGAACTCGAAAGAGTCTAAGGCAAAGGTGAGTTCGTAACCGTGAGGTTGACCTAGATTCGTGTTTGGTAATAAGTTGAGGGGAATCACAGAATGGTTAGGTGGAATGATTGATTGTGAATAGAAGGACCATGTGAGTCGAAATTTTGATTGAGAACCATGTGATTCATGTCCTATGAATTGCGAACCTAGTGTTCGTACCCGTGATATGTGAGGCTTAGGGTTCGGACCTGAATTATGATATAATTGTGAATGTTGTTCTTGACTCAAAGGAGTAAGCATGCCGACTGACGTAGTAGTTTGTCATGTGGAACTATATGATGCGATCTTATGAATGGATTGGCTTGGAAAGTACAAGGCACGCATAGATTGTTATCGTAGTAGAGTTGAGTTTGAGAATGAAGGGAATTGGTTAGTGTATTAGGAAATCCAACCCACATCAGGTAGCTTGATTGTCTCGGCTGCCTAAGTGGAACGAATGCTCAAGAAAGGATGTGAGGCGTACTTAGTTACGATCTCAACTGTTGAAGTTGGAACAGAAACAGAACTCAAGGACATTCAAGTGGTGAATGAGTTTGAGGACGTGTTTGCAGCAGTCAGGGATTACTACCAGAACGGTCTGATTCGTTCATGATTGAACTAGAACCCAGAACGACGCCTATCTCCAAAGCACCATACCGGATGGCACCAACGGAGATGGCTAACTTAGAGGTGCTACTTGGTTATCAAAAATTTTATTTGGCTTTAGGTTATCATCATATCCCAATTGCGGAACATGACATACGGAAAACCGCATTCTGCATAAGGTATGGACACTATGAGTTTTTGGTTATGCCATTTGGGTTGACCAATGCACCGGCTGCCTTCATGAAACTAATGAAAAATGTGTTTAGAGAATTCTTGGACGAGTTCGTGATCATCTTCATAGATGACATCTTGGTGTATTCTAAGTCCTCTGAGGAACATGAGGTCCACTTAAGGATAGTTTTAGGAAAACTACGGGAACACAAATTGTTTGGCAAGCTAATTAAGTGTAGCTTTTGGCAAAGGGAAGTAGGATTCCTGGGTCATGTGATCTCGGCCAAAGGAGTGTCCGTGGATCCAGAAAAGATAAAGGCAATCTCGAGTTGGCCTACATTCTTGAACGCATCGGAGGTAAGGAGTTTCTTGGATTGGCTGGTTACTATCGACGGTTCGTGAAAGGCTTTGCAAGGATGGCTCAGCCTATAACACAACTTACAGGGAAGGATGTCCCTTTTATTTGGACCAAGGAATGTGAAGAGAGTTTCACAAAACTTAAGGATATGTTGACTAGTACTCCGGTTTTGGCATTGCTGGAACCAAACAAACAATATGTGGTGTACACGGATGCATCACGAATGGAGTTGGGCTGTGTGTTGATGCAGCATGGGAATGCGATTGCTTATGCATAACGACAAGGAAACATGAGGTGAACTATCCCACTCATAACTTGGAATTAGCTGCGGTTGTTTTTGGCTTGAAAATTTGGCGATCCTATCTTTATGGTGGGAAGGTCCAAGTATTCACGGACCATAAGAGTTTGAAGTATATCATCAATCAACCAGATCTGAACTTAAGATAAAGAAGATGGATGGAACTCATAGATGATTATGGCTAGGTCATAGATTACCACCCGGGTAAAGCAAACTTAGTTGCGGATGCACTAAGTAGGAAACATGTGGACATGGATTCCGAGAGGGAGTTGGAACGATTGGTGAACATGCTTGGAACCTTAAGTTTGTCAGCTCTAATAGTAGAGGAGGAACTCTTAGGCTTGGGGGCTGCGGATCAAGCTGACTTGTTGACTAGAGTTCAGATGGCTCAAGAAAAAGATGAGAACTTGAAAAGGGCTGCAGGGAATGATATAACTAAATATCAAACTTCTAACAATGTAACAATTTTGGTTAATGGTCGTGTGTGTGTTCCCAATTATCTGGGATTAAAGGATGAAATCCTTAAGGAGGCACATAGGTCTGAGTTAGCAATCCATCCGGGATCGACAAAGATGTACAGTGACTTGAAAAGGTACTATCATTGGACATGAATGAAACGTGATGTGGCTAAGTGGGTATCTGAATGCCCAAATTGCCAATTGGTTAAGGCTGAACACCAAGTCCCTAGTGGATTATTGCAAAGTTTACCTATCCCGGAATGGAAATGGGATATGATAACAATGGACTTCATCACGGGATTGCCCATGTGTGATAAAAAGGATTCAATATGGGTAATAGTAGACAGCTTGACAAAGTCTGCACACTTTCATGCGGTCAATAGAACGGATAACGCTGAAAAGTTGCCGACATCTATGTAAAAGAGATCGTTAGGTTGCATGGAGCACCCACAAGTATTGTCTCGGACAGGGATACTAAGTTTGTTTTAGCTTTCTGGAAAGCTCTTCAAACTAAGTTAGGGACAAAGGTCCACACGAGTACAGCCTATCATCCGCAAACGGATGAACAATCCGAAAGGACAATCCAAACACTTGAGGACTTGTTGTGCGCAAGTGTGTTGGATTGGGGAGGTAAGTGGGAAAAACACTTATCTTTGGCTGAATTTGCCTATAATAATAGTTACCATTCTAGTATTGGAATGTCACCATATGAGGCATTGTATGGAAGGCCTTGCCGAACCCCATTATGTTGAAAACAAGTAGGAGAGCGTAGAATCTATGGGAGAGACTTCATTGAGGATACAACTGAAAAGATATGAATGGTTAAGCTCAATATGAAAGCAGCTCAGGATAGACAAAAGAGTTATGCGGACAAAAGAAGGAAAGCACTTGAGTTCGAAGTAGGTGACTTGGTTTACCTCTAAATCGTATTGTATAAAGGGAAGGAAAGGACTATGCGATCAGCCAAGTTGTCACCAAGATACATGGGGCCTTATAAGGTTCTGGAAAGGGTTGGAAAAGTGGCATATAGGATTGAGTTGCCATAGAATTAAAAACGTTTCACAATGTGTTCCATGTCTCAATGTTAAAGAAGTGCTTAGGAAGTGGAGAACGAGTTTTTGAGGGAACCCCAAGGAACTTAAGAGAGAACTTGACACTGAAGGGAATCTTGTCTGACTCCTAGATAGAAAGATCAAAGTGGATCGTAGAAAGAAAACCCGAATGGTGCAAATCGAATGGGATTGTGATGGGGAACTTGAGACTACTTAGGAACCAGAACTTAGAATGAGGGAAAGCTTCCCCAATTTGTTTGACACACAAGATGGATGGACCATCCACAGCTTAGATTCGAGGACGAATCCTCTGTATTGGGGGAGAATTGTAATACCCACATTCGGCCTATCCAAGAACGCACTAGGTGCGATACGTTGATGCATTACATACAGGCGAACCGAACATGACCAAAAGGTGTGTTTTGGCCGAGGAAAGGTATTGGAATCCTAAAGAGATGATCAAAATCAGACAAAACCATGAAAAATAAGCTAAGGACAGACTTTAGGATAAGAACATAGGATTTGGACAGAACCTAGTGGTTCGGACAGCATGGTCCGGATCGGACCGCACAGTCGTTCGGACATGATTGGTCCAAGATCTGACATGAACCTAAGAGGTTCGTGCATGTTGTGTCTAGTTTTGGACAAGGTTTAAGGTTAAGACAAGTTTGGTCTGTGTTTGCACAAGTCTGGTCCGTGTTAGGACATGAGGTATCCACGTCCGACCAAGCGTTCTCGTTCAGACAAGAGTTTGGTATGTGTCTGAACGGGTACCTTAAGGAGTTAAACGTCCAGAATTAATGTGTTTTGAACCTTGGATTATTTTTAATGGGTTTGAGCCCGGTCCAAATAAAGGAATTAGGGTTATGGTTAGGTTACCCTAAGGGTTATAAATAGGAGCCTTAATCCAACCTAAAAAGGGAATCCCCACAAAGTTAACCTAAATTAAGAGAGAGAAAACTCGAAGGAGGCTGAGAGAGATCGATCAGTTTGAGGCAAGGTAGAGGTCGAATTGAGTTCAAGGTTTTGCTAGGCTTGGCTAGTCGAACCCCATAGAGCAAAAAGGAACCCGAAAGAGTCTAAGGCAAAGGTAAGTTCGTGACCGTGAGGTTGACCTTGATTCGTGTTTGGGAATAGGTTGAGGGGAATCATAGAATGGTTAGGTGGAATGATTATTGTGAATGGAAGGACCATGTGGGTCAAAATTTTGAGTGAGAACTGTGTGGTTCATCACCTGTGAATTGTGAACCTAGTGTTTGGACCCGTGATATGTGAACCTTAGGGTTCGGACCTGAATTATGATATAATTGTGAATGTTGTTCTTGACTCAAGGGTTACTTTAGCTGATCTGGATGTATCCCGGGTAGTTAAACTAATCATTTGAGCAAGCCCTAAATCGTGATTGTTCTCTGGTTTTGCTTTGATTTGCTATTGAATGCGTGTTCTGGTTATAGCCTAGTGGGACGAGATGACCGAACCACTAAGCAATTCTTTTGCTTATGCAATTTGCGTGATTGTAGGTTATGAGTCAACCAATGACCAAGAAAGTGTCTAATTGGAGTGAGACCAAGGCAGGATGGAGAGGAGGTGGACTTAGAGATGGGATTTGGGAGTCGTTTTATGTTATTTAAGATTGAACTTAATGCTAGTACCGTTTTTAATGAGTTATGTTATATCTTGATGTTTATGGAACCTTGAATTTTAGTTATGAATTAGAATGGAACCGAGTTTTATGAATTGCTTGGGCTTGTCACATCATTATAATCGAAATTTTGACTTAGTGAATAATGGAAAATGAATTGGATAAGTGTATGGTCTGCCCAAGACCATACTAGAATGTGTTGGAACGCGGGTTTAATGAGTTGGGGTGTTACATTGAACCTCCTTGTGCAAGAAATGTTTAAAGAAACATACCATTACCTAGCCGGAGATGTACCAAACTTCATCCATTTTGTTTGTGTACGACTTTATGTATAAAGTCAAACGTGTATTGTCGTGTATGTCACTGAGTAACATGTTAAGTACTAAGTTATCTTCTTCAAATACTACAGAGCAATAACCATGTGCCCAGACACATCGTATCGCCCATAGTAAACTTGTAGCTTCAACTTAGCAATTGTTGCTCTCCCTTGGAATTGTCCCATTCCACCAATGAAAACCTGTCCGTAATGATCCCGAAGTATCCATCCTAGGCATATAGGTAGATCACCAACAAAATAAGCCATATCATAATTACATTTAAGCCAGCTCATTTCCGGTTTCTGCCATTGACGTACTCTTTTTGGCTTTATAACACCAATCTCTACAACATTGACATCATTAGACATAGCATCAATCCATTCATGTGTATACAAAATCACTCGAGAATAAGTTTCATGCGCAGTGAAATTGTGACGTTGAAACAACAATGTATTATGACTCTTCCAAATTCACCATAGAACCCAAAATGGTAGCAGTCAAACAAGTTCAGATAAGGAACTCTCCGCTTGTAATTGCATTAACCAAATCATCTTATCATGAAGTGAAACCAATTCAACAAATAATATTGGAGTTGGTATAGTCGATAGATGCCATATCGACTTAGCGTACTCACATGTAAAGAGACAATGATTATCCGTATCTGGTCCTGGACAACACCGAGAAAGGTTGTATAACTTCCTATATGCCGCTTAGCTAGATTTTCCGGAGTAGCTAAGGCTCCAGAACAAAGCCACAAAAGAAAATGTTTAAGTTTATTAAAAATTGGTAGTTTCCCAAGACCAGCCGCTAAGGAGGGATTAGAGGCTAGTGGTGTTGCATTTGAGTGTACATCCGTTAGATGGCGCAATAACCAATACCTTGATTTAACTGTATAAAATCCATGTATCGTATAACTCCACAAAATATGATCCTTTGATGGCATGGATGGTAAAAATTTCTTTAAAATATGTGAGTGATCCGCTACATCAATCATAGAGTTGAGACATGATTGATCCCAATTATTCGTATTATCTATCGATATTGATACTTTTGTAGAAGGATGATATGGAGGTAAAAGTCAAGGAGGTATCGGTGGTATTGTTGGAAACCATGAATCAAGACCTATTGATGTAGATTGACCCTCTCCAATTTTGTACTGAATATTTTTTGAAGCAATTGACAACCATATTGTATTGATTGCCAGCCATATAAAGATTGAGCTCGTTTTGGAGAAGTTAGTAATATATCTCAAGGGAAATACATAGCCTTTAGTACTTGATGTAACAAACTATGTGGCTGATTAAGAATATGCCACGCTCGATTGGATAATAGTACTTGATTAAAATAATAAAGATCATGAAAACCCATTCCGCCATCCTTTTTAAATGTCGAAAGCTTGTTCCATGCGACCCAGTATATTCTCCGATGATTTGATGTAGAACCCCACCAAAATCAGGCTGTTAATTTGTTAAGAGTGGAGCAAAGACTTACCGATAACTTGATAGAATGTATCGAATAAACCGATATAGCATGTACCACCGCTTTTATTAAGATTTCCTTCCCCGCCTGAGATAGAAATCTTGTTTGCCAACCAGTCAACTTACGTTTTACACTGTCTATAACATATTGGAAAATTGATCGCTTGTTACGACCAAACTGTTCTGGAAGACCCAATACTTCCTTGCTCCGCCAATATTTCGAGTATTGAGAATCGGTTTCATTATCCAACTAATCCAACAAGCTAGAAAACCCTTTTTAATCATAACCTTGTCCAAAAACAACCATTCCATTCGAGCATACGCCTTATTAATATTTGTCTTCACCGCCATATAAGTACTTGATGCCGGCTTGTGAACTCGTAGAGCATGGAACACCTCATGCGCAATCAAAACATTATCCAATATTTGTCGACCTGGCACAAAAGCAGCTTGAGTCTCACTTATTAGCGAAGGTAAGGCAGATTGCAATCGTCAAACAAGAAATTTAGAGATAATCTTATATAACATAATACAGGGACTTATGGGTTGAAAATCCTTCATGGTGTTAGGTAAGTCTGTTTCGAGATGAGACAAAGGTTCGTATGATTCATATCCCTCGGCATGACACCAGTTTTAGAAAATTGGCGTACCTTAGTAAACAAATGGTCTTTGTCAATATCCCAATGAGCTTTGTAAAAACCAGCAGTAAAGCCATCTGGTCCCGGGGCTTTATATGATCCTATTGAAAATAATGCACGTCATACTTCATCCATCGTACTAATAATCATGTTGCGAAACTGTCGATTTTTTGTTGATGCATGAAAGAATCGTGTATTCTGATCTCCAAGTTTCAACCACTAAACCACACTTTATTGATGCCAATATATCTCTTCATTCTTATATGCCTCAATGAGATCACGTTTAAGGTGACGTAACTCATCAACAGTCGCAGTTGCGTCCATACTAGCACGTTCAAGTTCTTCACGTAAGGCTTGAATACAAACCGAAGAGTTTACATCAGTATCACGTTTCCATGAACTTAACATTGAATGACTACGGGTCAATAAATCCATAACTGAAAGAGAGACTGTTGACGTATTCCATAAGGAGCATAACATATCTCAAACTTTTGTTGACTAATTATAGCGAGCATCATAATGGAATTGTTTACGACCACAATCCACTTGCTTCTGTATTTTGACAAAAACAGGTGGGTGATCAGACTTGTCAAGACTTAGAAACTCAACCATTGATCCCATGTAGCATGAACTCCATTCCGGATTACTCATTGCTCTGTCATGTGAACGTTTTTGATCAACCCAAGTCATGTTACTGCCAGTAAAAGGCAGATCATTTACAGCATACATGGGTATTGGAAGTCTCGCAACGACCAATTCTCCCTTGGACAGCCACCTATTTTTTGTTTGGATTTAAGATGAAGTCACCAATCATCAATCATGGACCTTGTCTAGATGCACTTATGCTTTGTAATAATTCCCAAGTATGATGTTGTAAATTACGAATTAAATGACCGTAAACACAAGACAAGTAGAAAGACTCTATATTTTTATATATATTACAATCAAGTACACGATTAGTTTCAAGCAGAAACATAATAAAATAGACATATTCCACATAGTAGCTAAAGCTCTGGTTATTCCTAAAGGAGACACACATCGATGTTATCAAACCCAAATTGAGATGCGACATACCGCACAACATCATCTTTATTCTTCGTCTCAATCAGAAAGAGAATGTCCCGGCAATAAGCACGTTTAAGGCCCATTATGCGTCGAACTGTCATGGACCCTTTCAAGCCCTGATAGTTCCATAATAGGACATTCATCCTGATCCTGGTGGATTATGGCCCACCGAGCCTTCACCTTCATTCCTATATGGAGACACACTCGTACTTCCCTTATCAAACACATCAGGGATAATACCAAACTTATTACGAATTTGGACCTTATCAAAGTGGCGAAAGTGACGCTTTGTCGTACGGTTATCCACATTATATGTTGCTACATCACGTCGAACATCATATCCTAAAAACACCACTTTCTCACTCTGCATCATCGGTGGAGAATCATCATAAGCCTTACATTTGCTTGAGGGGGCAGGTTGTTCTTCATCACCATATTATTCAGACATTGGCTCAAGGCCACCAACATCACCACCATCATTACTGGTATCGTCAGATGGGTCTTCTTCATTATTCTCAATGTCAAAAACGGTCTTGGAGGCAGAGGAGAAGCCCACAAATGACATTCATTGGCATCATGTGACAACATTTCATAAGTGGAACAAAAGAGCCTCAATTTTTCATATCAGAACTTAAGGACTGCAGTTTCTTCTCCAAATCGAAAGAGGCATTGGAACCTTAATGGACGATTGATGTTCCACATCAACTTCACACAAACATCATCTACCATGATAGAACCGTCAACAGAGAAGTCGGTTTCAACAAAGTTGCCCAGAGTCACACCGATGTGAGTAACATGATTTCCATGATTTTGCTTCATTATTCCGTGATTTTGTTTCATCATTTTCAATGTGTTCATAATATAGGATTCAGTTTAGTATTTGGGTGGATTACTATTAATATTTGTTTCTAATTCAATATTTCAGTTACAAATTTTGGTTTAATATTGGGTGAATCAATTTGGTCTAAAATTTGCATCGAATAATTTATACCAAAAAACCCACTTCAACTCGATGTGGGGGTATTTAGCTATTTAACGTTTAAAATAGATGGAATTAGAACTAACCTCAAATTTCAAGTGGAACTGTGCTATATAAAACTTACGTGGGAGAAATAGATCATCCACCTAAAAGATACTCCCTCTATTTAGTTTTAGCTGATGTTTTAGAAAAAAAATTGTTTCATTTTAATTGATGTTTTCAATTTTTTATGCAAAATTTAATGTATTTTTAGTGTTTTTGATTGTTTGAATTCTGCAGATTAATTTGTGATTGGTTAGATTGTTTTGGAAATTGTGATAAAATAAAAAAGTAATATTTTCTTAATTTGGGTGAAAAATCTATATGCTAAGTCAATGGTACTTATCGCAAAGTAATGAGGCAGGTATATATGCATTAAAGTTAATTAATAACAATTCACTACGACTGAATTTAGCATAAATGATATACACCAACTTTACCTAGTTATTCATGCATCTTTTGATCTATTTTGTATTATTTAGGATTCATATGCAACTACTTTAGTATATATTCTCATTCATTTTACATTTTAGAGTCTTAGGATAGAGAGTCACATATTTTCTGTTCTTTTGAACCTTTTTCTAGGTGAATGTGGACTTTAATATATCATGAGGAGGTGGAGTTTGGATGCACAAGTGGAAAAAAGAGCTTGTAGAAGATGCATCGAGAAAGAAAAATAAGCAAGTCCACATCGGCCTATCCTGCCCAAGTTGCGGCCAAAGCCACCTGAGTTGCAACCAATCTAGAGGGAGACACGCGACCTAGGAGCACCACGGTCGAACCAGAATTGGCTGCGACCAAACCAAGCCTATCAGCCGATGCTACCCAGGTAACGGCTTATCAACCGTACATCATGTTCACGACCCATGTACCACATTTGACACAATCCAGTGTGGCTGGAACATAGCCGGAACATGGCTGGTACCGGCCAATGCGCACTCAGTTCTAGCCGATGCGATTGCATAAAAAAACCTATTTGTTTACTTTTTTGTTGCGGGTTTGACCTGACTTGTCCCGGGGCAACCGAGCCACTTTACGTGTTTTAGCCATTTGGAACCCAAAGTATTTAAGGGCCTTCTCTTATGTTTTTAGAACAGTATTATTTTCCAAACAATATAGGTGACTACTTTGAGGGGATTTTGAAGACTCCCTCGGATGATGATCCCTGAATGATATCTTTAGATTCCTTCACGTAAGGTGCTCTTAATGCTATAATTGAACTAGCTATCCAGATCTAGATGCTAAAGGGTTTCATCACCTAAGAGGTGTTCGATGAAATGTATGAAAGACCCTTTTGTGAGCTTTCTTTCCTAGCGAGCGAGAGCTGAGTGTTAGGGTGGAAGTGGTCTTTGTGGGGCTGATTGTTCATGCTTGATAAATTCTTGGTGGACAAATGAGAGCTTAGCTTCATTGATATCTTAGCAAAGGGTTTAATGCCACAAGAGTAGATTAAGCTAGTTTAAAATAATATCGTGCTGTAAGATAATTCTTCATTATGCCTTGTGCATCTCTATTTGATTGTTTTTCCCTAAATTATATGTCTTTCCTTAGACCTATTTCTTAGACATTGTCTTATCGCGTTTAGTTACTTTGTTTGCGTTTTATCTTATTTTCTTTCTTGTTTAATATGAGTAATAGTGATTTCACCAAACCTTTATATATGTTCTCTAGCTTAAATTGATTCCTTGCAATCATACCACATTGATTCTAAGGTCTCTATGTGTTAAAACCTTAAGTGCTACAATATCATAATTGTTGGCATTTGTTGTATTTATTTGTTTGTTGCAACTGTAAACCATCAATAAAAAGCGCAGAAAGGAACATGTAGGAACGTTGAGAGAAGACGATGATATGATAATTGATCAGCAGCATGTACTAGAGCAAGGAATGACAAGTGAGCTTGTGGGAGAAGGTGTACAACAAGCTTTGGAGTTGTCAAGTGGACCCATTACTCGAGCTAAGGCTAGACAATTGGAAGTACATTGCTTATACAGGCTTATAAGCAAGGTGAGCACATTGCTTATACAGGCTGAAAGTAACCTTAGTCCTATGGCTGATCAAACTACATTAGTTTTAATTCAAGCCGACTAAGGATTACCAATGAGAGGTGTGTGTGTTCTTGCATTATTTTCCTTCTGTCTGATATACCTCATTTTTATTGGTTTTGAGCTCATTAATTCGCATGTTTCAAAATGATTATCTGCATTTTAGAGTCTTTTCAGGTGTAAAATAGGTTAATTTTGGATTATCCCCGCAGAGCATGGTCCAAGACAAATCGGAGCAATTTGAGGAATTTTAGAAGAAGATTGGCGATCGAGCTGTCAACCTTTTTATTGATCAATCACTCTCCTCACTGAGAGTTGCACTGGACCCATTGATCGACTTTCATCTTATGTTCGATCGATCACTCTCCTCACTGAGAGTTGCGCTCGACCCACTGATCGACCCACAGTTCATGATCGATTGATCAGGCTTCCTAATGAGAGCTGCACGCGACATGTCGATCGACCAAGACTTTTGAGAGCTCGAAAACTCAACATCGATTGATTGATCGACCGTTGGATCGATCGATCCTTGACCTTGCGAAGAATAAAACTTAATTTTCCCTGTTTGCACCTGCGCTTTAGTGACCTATAAAAACTTATTTTTCACTTTTAAAAATACACACAGAGTTTATTTTCGGTTGAGAGTTCTTTGTAAGTAAGGGAGAAGATTTCCTCCATACTTTTTGAGAAGATTTCTTAAACCCTTTTATTAATTCAATTGCAATTTCATGTTCTTCATCACCAGGTCGTTTATTTCGTTCTTAATCATGTCTGAGTAGTTTAATGGTCAGGTTTAGGGTCTCTAGGGATTTAGGAATCGATGATTGGGGATTGAATAGGATTCGATGAATAGAGATTCTCCATCTATACTTGTGAGTAGTGTTGAGATTAGCTTGATCACCTAATCTATAATCTTAGGTTGTTTACATTCCAAAAGCTTGTTAAACTCCTGAACTAGTATAGATGAGCAATAGATGATCAATTGTGGAGAATTAAACCAATTCGTTAAAGCCAGTCTAGAATCTGGAACCAACAATAGTTAGGACATCTAGATTGTTAGATAGAGTGATAGGTACCACGACAGTGGGTTTATCAAACTCTTATGTTCAAGTTGAGAATTGTGCTTAATTGTTCTTGAATATTTCCCCTGGTTTGATTCTTAATTCGTGATGAATACCTGATGCCTAATGTCTTTTATCATATTTGCAAACCGTTAAGTTGTTAGTCTTTCACTTGAATTATCTCTTTCGTATAGCTTGAATTAGATTTGAATAACCGAAAGTGCAAACTTGGTTATTCATGGATTCGATCTCTAAGTACTACTACTACATTGTTGTGCACTTGCAGTAGATTCATAGGGTTAAAACTTTGTGACATCAAGTTTTTGGCACCGCTGTCGGGGAACCAATTGGTTGCCTTTTAACTGAGACTCGATTTATAATCTATACTCTTTTACTTACGTTTTTCTTTTGTGTATTGTTTTTGTCTTTCTTTCAGGTTTATGGTCAGAAGAAGTCAAGGATCAGAAAATCTACTTGGTTTTGATAACGAGGAACTCACTAGAGTCGGACATAAAAACCGACAAGCAAGAGCCATGAATCAGGAAAACCAGCAGCTTCCACAGGATGCGGAAGTTTAGAACAATGTTCATGGAAATCAGAATGTTCAGCAGACATTTGAGCAATTGCAGACGGATTTAGCTATGCTTAGGAGGCAGCAGGAACAGCCTCAGTGACGAGCTATTGGTGATATGGATACAGCTCATACACATTACCCAAATAGATTTTATATTCGTCCACCACCTGTCCACAGGCAAGACTATGAGATCAAGCCTCTGATGATTGGATTAGTGAAGCAATATGTCTCCAACGGTCTTCCGAGAGAGAACCCAATGGATCACATTAAGAACTTTGAGGATATGTGCAGTACGACAAGTTCGAATGGAGTCCTTGCAGACTATGTGAAGTGTAAGTTGTTCCACCATTCGCTTTTCTGAATAAGCTTCAAGATGGTTGCTATCTTTTCCTCTAGTTTCAGTCACCACGTGGGAAGAAGTTAGGGCTGCCTTCTTGGATCAGTTCTACACCAAATCGAAGACTATACAGCTTTGAGAAGCAAGATTTCAGCGTTTCAGCAATATTCTGGTGATTCTTTGAATGAAGCTTGGGAGTGTTTTAAGGAATACCAACGAGACTGTCCACACCATGGGTATTCCGATGAGCAGTTGTTAAACACCTTCTATGGTGGAATCGATTGGGAGTATAAGAACTCGTTGAATGCTGCAAGCAATAGAGACTTTATGACAAACACGAGAGATGAAGCTTTTACCCTCATTGATAACTTGGTTGCAAGTTCAGGGAATCACTGTCCACAATATGACCGAGGGAGATACGTCAACAGTGTGGAGATTTAGAGAATTTATGAGATTGATGAGAACTCGATATGCTTATCAAAGCAAATTAAGGAGGTCATAGGGGTGTATAACAGCTGGATGACGGAATAGAGGTAGCGCAGGTTCAGGATGATTCAGAGTTGTTAGATGAGCAGTGGGAAGTTAATAATTTGAACTGGCAAAACAGGGGTTAGAATACGAACTACCTTTCTTACAAGAGAACAAATGTAGAGAACCCCTAGGATGTAGTGTTTCCAGCTCCGGTAATGCCTCGGGATCGCCTTTCAAGGGAAGCCATTTGTGCTAAGTTTTGGTCAGAGATGGAACAATCAGAGGCCTTACAACCAGAACTCAGGAGGTAACAACTGGCTGAAGCCTTTTAAGTCGTATCAGCAGTAGACACCACAGCAGCAAGCTCCAGCGAGCTCTTCAGGAACTTTGAATGATGATATCAAGGCTTTGATCCAGCAGCTTGTAACTGAGCAGTAGAAGACCACGCATGAGCTCAACACCAAGGTAGACAGCATGTATAACGATTTGAATAGGAAGTTTGAGTCAGTTTCTGTACATCTGAAGAAGCTAGACACTCAAGTAGCTCAAACTGCTGAAGCTATGAGGAGACCTCAGGGAGCTCTACCTAGAAAAGTTAAGAAGAATCCTAACGAATCATGCAATGTTGTGAAGTCTAATGTTGGGATTGTACTGCGAGTAAGGAAATGAAGTACATGCCTCCAATCCCTTTTCCAGAAGAGCTGACTAAGGTAGAAGATCAAGGAGAGTTCACCATCCCTTGCATCTTGGGAAAACTGATTTTCAGTGATGCACTTTGTGATTTGGGTGCAAGTTTGAACATTATCTCCCTAGAAACGATGAAGAAGTTGTGGATTGATCTTATGCAGGAGCACAACTCATCTATCTCTTTTGGAGATGTGACTTCTAAGAGCCCAAGGGGAAGGCTAGTCGATTTTACTATTTTGGTGGGAAACTGTAGAGTACCAACTGATTTCACAGTGGTTGAGATGGCTAGAAGTGGTGCAGTTACAACTTTGTATGGAAGACTTTTCCTCAACACAGTACGAGCAAAGATCGATTTCCCTAACAAGATGGTTGTGCTGAAAAACGTTGACAAGGAAGTCTCCTATCCATTTAGAGCTTCAACGAACAACCTGTGTGGTATGATTAGTGCTTCTATTGAGAAGAAGGCAGTTTTCGGGTTTGGAGGTTTGTTTTTTACAAGTTTGGGTAGTAGTGAACTCGAGTATGAATCAGATGAAGAATACAATGTTTGTCGTGCGCTAGCAGAGGAGTTAGCTGAGAAAGACAATACATGTATCCTTGATGATAAGTCTAATGAGTATTATGAGTTTGATGATCAAAACTTGTGTCTTAAGGTTTTTGCATGAAGACTTGGACTTAAATCTTCAGGATCATACACTGTGAAGGAGATTTATCCTCATGGAATTGTAATGTTGCTAAACGCTACAAGAGCTGAATTCCACAAGAAGAATGAACAGCTAAGGGAGTTCATCGTCGGTGAAGAAAAGATTAAGGGAGTGAACATTCTCCGAAAAGTCAACACGCGATCTAAGTGGCACGAAAGTCAAGCTAATGACTTTAAACAAGCGCTGAGTGGGAGGCAACCCACTATAAGGTAGTTTTCTTTTTCGTAGTTTTTCTGTTTTTGATTGATTTTTCATTTTGGTTTGATTTATTTCAGGTAAGAATTTCATAAGAGAGATGTAATCGACCGATCGAGGCAAGGATCGATCAATCACAGAGCACAAAGGACCCTGCACTCGATTTGGTGATTGATCTCTAGATACTTGATCAATCGATCGTGAATGCTATACGCTCGAGTTGATGATTGATCACCAGGCACTAGATCGATTGATCATGAATACCAAGCACCATGTGCTCGATCCAACGATCGACCTCCACAAAAGTGATCGATCGATCATCAGAAAAAGAGAATTTTTGAAGGAGTTGTTGATCGATCGACAAAACAGGTAAGTGCTTCTAAAAGAGAAAACACGGGTTGAGCGGAGAAAAAAATCACAACTGTTTTTAATCTTGGACGATTTTCATCCAAAACTATTCAATAACTCATAACTTCTTCAATTCTTAACCGTTTTCCTCGATTCAAAGGCCTAGTCCACTCAGATTTCTCCCCTCTATCTGATTATCTCATTATCTCTTTTGATTGGCAAAGTTATGGCTTCCTATTACCTATATACAGTCTGTGATATTGGAGAACTTTTGGGAGATTTTGGAATTTCGATTGATTGTTGCTTAATAGTGTAAAATCAATGTCTTATCATTGTTGTATGGTGATTTCGAAACCCACTTGCCGTGAATGAGATTGATTTTTGCTTAGAGATCGATGTGCTAGGTTGAACGAGAATTAAAAAATATTTTGGAATTTAGATATAGAATTGAATATGGTGTGATTAATTGATGCATTACTAGATGTTTACTTGTGTTGTTGAATGGTTTAGAAATTGATTCACAGTATTCTCTTTCATTTTCCAAAATTTCGATTCTTATACCCTTGTAAGAGAAACTAAATTTTATACTTTTCTCTGTTTTGGTTGTTTGCAGACAATGGCCAAAATAAACCAACCAATGGTACCATCGAAGAAGGTGAGGAGGTCATCTAAACTCGAAGCAGGACAGAGTTCTGGTATGGCTTCTTTGGAGTTGAGGGCACTATGAGAATGAAAAGAGGAAGCATTTGATGAGGAGACGGCTTTGGGATGCGCTTGGGATTCAACAGACAGACCCGAGACGAGTACGAGAGCTGAGGCATCAAGGCATGGTGTTGTTGAACGTCGGTTTGTTGAGGGGTCAGAGAATGAGGACGATCACCCTTTGGATTGCCGTCTACCATGTCGCCGTCGTGCTCTAGGAGACCGTGAGGGTCAGAGTCCCTAGTAGCTCTATGACATTTCTCACATTTATCTTTTTATTTTCATTTTGAACTTGATTTCTTTTTATGTTTATTTTTATGTGTAAGTCATGTTTTCCTTAGGCTTATTTACACACCTGGACTGTGTGAAGTAAGTCTGGGGGAGGTCACTTGCTGTGACTAACGCCTTTTTCTATTTTTTCTTTCTTATTTTGCTCTAATCTTTCAGACATTTTCTGTTACCTGTTGTCTTTTTGAGTTTAAAAACTGATTTTTTGGAACTATGATCGAAGAAGAATGTCTTGTGTTTGGATTTTGGCTGAAGAAGAGTCCACTTGTCCTTTGATCGATATTCCTTTGATGAGACCACACTTAGATATTCTAGAAAGTTGGTATCGTGAATTCGGATTTCTAGTTTGGATTGTGGAGATTAGCAAGGATAGTTGTTAAGTCTGGGGGAAGTACAAGGCGGTCTCGATTCTGACAGGTAAGTATTGTGTGGTTTACTATGGAATTGATATGCAAAGTTCTGATGACGAATGAGTTCCTTTGATTGGAATATTTCTGTTAGTCTTTTCTTTCTTTGCTTGAGGACAAGCAAGAAGGTAAGTCTGGGGGGAATTGATATACCTTATTTTTATCGGTTTTGATCTCATTTATTCGCATGTTTTCAGAATGATTGTCTGCATTTTAGAGTCTTTTCACGTGGAAAATAGGTTAATTTAGGATTATACCCGCTGAGCATGGTGCAGGACGACATAGAGCAGTTTCTGAAATTTCAGTAGAAGATTGGTGATCGAGCGATCAACCTCTTGATCGATTGATCACTCTCCTCACTGAGAGCTCTGCTCAACCCGTTGATTGACTTGCATCTTATGATCGATCAATCACTCTCCTCACTGAGAGTTGCGCTCGACTTATTGATCGACCCACACGTCATGATCGATCGATCAAGCTTCCCACTGAGAGTTCGTGCGACCTGTCGATTGATTAAGACTTTTGGGAAATCGAGCACTCAATACCGATCGACCAATCAACCCCTTGGTCAATCGATCCTCGACCCTGCGAAGAATAAAACCTAATTTTCTCTGTTTTGCACCTGCGTTTTAGAGACCTATAAAAACTTACTTTTCACTTTTAGAAAGACACACAGAGTTTATTTTTGGCTGAGAGTTCATTGTAAGTAAGGGAGAAGATTCCCCTTGTACTTTTGAGAAGATTTCTTAAATCCATTTATTAATTCAATTGCAATTTCATGTTCTTCATCACCATGTCTTCTATTTCGTTCTTAATCGTGTTTGGTAGTTTAATTGTCAGGTTTAAGGTTTCTAGGGATTTAGGAATCGATGATTGAGGATTGAATAGGATTCGATGAATAGAGATTCTCCTTCTATACTTGTGAGTAATGCTTAGATTAGCTTGATAACCTTATCTATGATCTCTGGTTGTTTACATTTTAAAAGCTTGTTAAACTCGTGAAACAGTATAGATGAGCAATTGAACTTAACCAACATTAGTGGATTGTTAGGATTAATTGTGGATAATTTAACCAATTCACAATTAATTGTGTAAAGCTTATCTAGAATCTGGAACCAACGATAATTAGGACGTCTAGGTTGTTAGATAGAGTGATAGGTACCACAATAGTGGGTTTTTCAACCTCTTATATTCAAGTCGAGAATTGTGCTTAATTGTTCATGAATATTTTCCCTAGTTTGATTCTTAATTCCTGATGAATACCCGATACCTGATGTCTTTTATCATATTTGCAAACTGTTAAGTTGTTAGTCTTTCACTTGAATTATCTCTTTGGTATGTATAACTTGAGTTAGAGTTGAATAATCAAAAGTGAAAACTTGGTTCCTCGTGGATTTAATCCCTAAGTACTACTACTACATTGATGTGCACTTGCAGTAGATTCATAGGGTTAAAACTTTGTGACATCAGTGTCTAGTTTTATCCCACTGGGTTTTCTATACCAAGGTTTTTTCATGAGGTTTGTCAACACACACTTTCACATCTATCCTCATTGGCAACATGCTTGAAAAGATTAAAGGGGACGAAATTGACTAAGGCATGAAGTTAAGCTTTTGATCTTATGTTCTACATTTGGGTCTTTATGTATTTGGGTTCATTAGCTTTCTTAAGCCTATTTTTGTGGCTCTTCTACTTTAAATACTTGAACTCTAGTTCCTTTCAGATTTATCAATCATTTTATTAAAAAACTCTCTCTTTTGTTTGATCCTTTTCAAGAAGAACTTGCCTTCCTAATCATGGACTTAGTGTGTAATATCTATCAAATAATGAGCTCAGATAGTCTAGAGAATCTTCCATCACCTCTGGAAATTTCATTCATTCCATTGTTCTTAAATAGATCACCAAAAAATCCCGTAAACATTCTCACACTCACCCACACTCGTTCGTTCATCAGATTATGCTCAAACTTCACCAAAAGAAACTTCACCCTTTGATCTTTCCGCTGCTAAAGTTTGACTCCATTCCACACCCTGGAGAGCCTGAACTCGACCTCAACATCTCGAGTTCAGTATGTTCATCTTCCCAACTTTCCGAGATTCACTTAACCCATACAAAGTGATCCAAAGCCGGTGTTCTTAGCCTCCAAGGAACGTATCAAGTGGTCTCAGAGCCATATTTGTATCAAGTGTTTTCGTGACTTTTTATCTTCTTATAGTTATTATCAATTAAACTTTAAATCTGAGTTAGAATAAGAGTGTTATCATTAGATCTAGGTATAAAACTGATAGATCTAGGATATTGTTCATTGTTTTGATAAAAACTTTTCAGTTCTCACGAGTGTCTCTTGGTATTCTTTTGAATTAGAATTGAAACTGAAGTGACTTTTCGTATTCTAGAGTTTATAAGAAGCTTTTTGTTCTATACAAGGATTGGATTACTTGTGTGTATCTTATGAAATTTTGCAGGAATAATGTCTGAAGAAGAGCTTGAAGAGGTTCCAGTGCCAAACAAGTTGTGGCTAGAAGCTATGAGTGCCAATATGAAAAAATGATGATGCAAATGTTTGAAGAATATAGAAAGGATCAGCCGTCCATCACTAAACAAGCACGAACTAGCAATGAACTCGATCACAACCTTGGCAACGATGTGCAGCAATAATAACCACAACAAAGGCGAGTTCATTCAATTCATAGTAACGAAGATACATATTACTATGGTAGTGATAACACATCCATCATAGTAGGCGACATGTGAGAGAAGAAGCGCTTACACAGTCTAATAACTCTCATGGTTTGAAACTAAAGATTCCATCTTTTCATGGTAAAAGCGATCTGGATGCTTATCTAGAATGGGAGAAGAAAACTGAGTTGGTGTTTGAGTGTCACAACTACACTGAGGAGAGAAAAGTGTGATTTGCAGCTATTGAGTTCTATGATTACGCTCTCAACTGGTGGGATCAGGATGTTACCGTAAGACAACAGAATGGAGAACTTCATATTCATAGTTGGGAGAGGATGAAGCAACTACTCCGCAATGGTTTGTACCAAACCATTATCATCGTGAGCTTCACACCAGATTAGGGAACCTGAGTCAAAGAGAAAAGTCCGTGGATGAGTACTATTAGGAGCTGGAAACTTTGATTCTACAAGCTGGTATTCAAGAAAGTAATGAAGCCACTATGTCACGGTTTATGGGAGGGTTTAATCGAGATCTTGTTGATCTTTTGGAAGTAAGTGAGTATGTAGATACAGAAGAGTTGCTTCATAAGGCAATTATGTATGAGAAACAGCTCAAGAGAAGAAGCACTCAATCGTGCTACAACTCCAATAGATCAAGTTATGCTAAGAGTACTTTCCAGAAAGAGACAAAACCAATATTTAAGGTTGAAAATAAGGCTACAACTTCTAAGGAGTCTAAACAGATGGAACTAAGGCCTCTAAGGAACCAGCAAAGTTCTAGTTTCAGAGCTAGAGACCTTAAATGCTTCAAATGTCACGGTTTTGGCACTATGCTAGTGATTGTCCTAATAACCGAGTTATTATTAGAGGATGAGAAATCAGATGAGCCATTAGATACTAAATGAGACCCGCCTCCTAAAGGTCCTTTGCTTGTAATTATGAGAGCTCTAAGTGTTATCACCAAGGATTCTGATCAGGATCAAAGGGAGAACTTGTTTCCCACTTGTTGCATGGTGAAATATAAAATATGCAGTGTGATTATAGATGGAGGGAGTTGTACAAATGTGGCTAGCAAGACCATGGTTCAAAAACTTAAAATCCCAGAGATATCACACCTACGGCCTTATAAGCTTCATTGGTTGAATGATGGAGAAATGGTTGTAAAGAAACAAGTTCGAGTAAGAAATATCAAGATGAGATTATGTGTGATGTGTTACAAATGGAAGCTTGTCACCTACTTCTTGGAAGACCTTGGCAATCAGATCATCGAGTGATACACGATGGATTCACAAACAGACATAGTTTTGAGTTTAGTGGCAAGAAGACTACTTTATTGATGATGACACCACACAAAGTGTATATGGATTAGATCATGATGAGGAAAAAGAATAAGTCAACTGCCTTCACTCATCCCAATAAATATCCTTCCAAAGGAAGTTCTAAACCTTGTGTTCTGGTTATGCTTAAAGAGAATCTACTAATTATGGCTGACCTAGAACCAGATCTTCCGAGTGCAATTGTCCATCTTTTGCAGGATTATCAAGATGTTTTTCAGGAGGAGATCCCTAAAGGACTGCCACCCATCCGTTGATTTGAGCATCAAATAAATTTTGTTCCCGTAGCTACATTGCCGAACATACCAGCTTATTGAACAAATCCTGTGGAGCCTAAGGAACTCGAGAAGCAAGTGTCTAAGCCAATGGAAAAAGGACTTACCAGAGAAAGCATGAGTCCTTGTGTTGTACCAGTTCTACTTGTGCCCAAAAGGGATGGTAATTGGAGAATGTGTGTAGACTGTCGTGCAATCAATAATGTCACGTTGAAGTATCGTTATCCCATTCCTAGGCTAGATTATATGTTAGATAAATTGCATGGTTCTAGGATATTTTCTAAGGTTGATCTTAAGAGTGGCTATCACCATATTAGGATGAAAGACAGTGATGAATGGAAAGCTTCCTTTAAAACTAAACAAGGTCTATATGAGTGGTTAGCTATGCCACTTGGACATACCAATGCATCTAGCACGTTTATGAGATTAATGAATCATGTACTGTTCATAAGCGTGTTTGTGGTAGTCTATTTTGATGACATTATGACCTTTAGCAAGAATCTAGAGAAGCATGTGGATCCCATTAGGTCTGTTTTGAATGTGCTTAGGAAGGAAAAGCTTTATGAAAATCTAGAGAAATGTACTTTTGGAACTGGTCTTTTTAGGATTTTTTATAAGTGCAGATGAAGCAAGAGTTGATGAAGAAATAATCAAAGCAATCAAGGAATGGCCAAGTCCTAAATCCATTAGTGAGGTCTATAGCTTCCATGGTTTGGATTGTTTCTATAGACGGTTTGTGAAGGATTTCAGTACTTTGGCTGCATCTCTTACTGAAGTAATCGAGAAGGATGTGGGCTTTAAATGGGAGTCGCAACAAGAGGATGATTTTCAGTCCTTAAAAGAGAAGCTTACCAATGCTCCTATTTGAAGAGACATTTGTAGCATGTGAGAAGTTTGCCTTTGGCAAATACTATAGACACGAAGGATTTCTCTTTTATGATAACTGTTTGTGTTGCCTAACTCTTCTTTGAGAGAAATGTTTGTTAAGGAAGCTCATGCAGGAGAATTAATGGTACACTTTGGAGTTTCTAAGACATTGCATATCATGCAAGAACACTTTCACTGGCCACATGTGAAGAGAGTGTTGAAAAGTATTGTGCTAGGTGTCCACCGTGTAAAATGGTTAAGGCTAAAGCACAACCTAACGGTATGTATACTCCTCTTCCTATTCATTTGCATCCTTTTCATGATATATCTAAGGATTTTGTGGTTGGTTTTCCTAGGACTAGAAATGAACGTGATTCTATCTTTGTGGTAGTAGATAGGTTTTCCAAAATGGCACATTTTATACCTTGTCACAAAACTGATGATGCTACTAATGTAGACTTCATGGAATGCCTAAGACCATAGTTTCAGATCAGGATACTAAATTCCTTAGTTATTTTTGGAAAACATTGTGGTCTAAGCTAGGAACTCAATTAATGTTCTCTACTACTTTTCATCCATAAACTGATGGTCAAACTGAAGTAGTTAATAGAACTTTGTCCACTCTCCTTAGGCCCTAGTTAAACAAAATCTTAAGACTTGGGAAGATTGTTTGCCACATGTTGAGCTTGCATATAATCATTTTGTTCGTTCAGCTTCTAAGTTTTCACCATTTCAAATCGTTTATGGGTTTAATTTTGTCTCTCCTTTGGATCTAATTTTTTTACCTTTGAGTGAGAGATTTAGCATGGATGGATAAAAAAAGAAAGCCAAGTTTTTCAAGTAAATTAACGCCAAAGCAAGGACCAATATTGAGGAAAAGACTAAGAAGCATGCTGAGCAAGCTAATAAGAACCGCAAGGAATTGGTTTCAAAGAGGGTGATCTTGTTTGGATTCACCTAAGGAATGATAGGTTTATAACGAAAGGAAATCAAAGTTGATGCTTAGAATGGAAGGTCCTTTCAAGATTGTCAAGAACATCAATGCCAATGCATATAACTGGACCAAGGTAACTATTCGGTGAGTGATAGTTTTAATGTTGCTAACTTGGCTCCTTTTGTTTCAGATGATTCAGATTTCAGGTCAAATCATTTTCAAGAGGGAGGGGATGATATGATAATGGACCAGCACCATGTACCAGAGCAAGGAATGGCAAGTGAGCTCGGACCAGAAGGTGTACAACAAGCTTTGGAGCTATCAAGTAGACCCATTACTCGAGCTAAGGCTAGACAATTGGAACATGCCGTCAGCACATTGCTTATACAGGCAGAATGCAACCTTAGTCCTATGGCTGATCAAACTACATGGGTTTGATTCAAGCCGATAAAGGGTTGCCAATGAGCAGCGTCTGTTCTTGCACTCTTTTCCTTGTGTCTAGTTTTGTCCCAATGGTTTTTCTAGACAAGGTTTTTAATGACGCTTGTCAACACACTTTCACATCTATCCAAATTAGCACCATGCTAGAAAGGATTAAAGGGGACAAAATTGACTAAGCATAAAGTTGGGCTTTTAATCTTATGTTCTACATTTGGGTCTTTATGTATTTCGGCCCATCAACTTTCTTAAGCCCATTTTTGTGGCGTTTCTACTATAAATACGTGAACCCTAGTTTCTTTCAGATTTATCAAAAGTTAATACAAAAACTCTCTCTTTTGTTTGATCTTTTGCAAGAAGAACTTGTTTTCTCAATGCTTGACTTAATGTGTAATATCTATCAAGGAAAGAGCCCAGAAAGTCTAGAAGATCTTCCATCACCTGTGGTAATTTCATTCATTCCATTGTTCCTCACCAAATCACCAGACTTTTTTGGTTTTCTTATGACAAAATCGAGTCGTTTTTTCTAGTATATTTTCAACGAATCCCGTCGACTTTCTCACACTCGCTCATTCATTAGATCGAGCTCAAACTTCACCAAAAGAAGCTTCACCCTTTCATCTTTCCACTGCTCAAATTTCATTCCATTATGCGCTCTCAAGAGCCTGAACTCCACATGAAAATCTCGAGTTCAGTCTGTTCATGTTCCCAACTTTCCCAAATTCACTTAACCCATTCAAAGTTATCCAAGGCTGGTTTTCTTAGTCTCCTAGGAACGTATCAGATGAGTTCTTTTTCTATTCCAAAGGATTTACTAAAGACATTCTCTGTCGACGGGGGATATTTGACTTTAGAGAGCTAGGCTCATACATAACCAGTGGAACTCTGGGAAGAGATGCAGCCGTGCACATTGAAGTCCCGAAAGAAGTCAATATAGGTACTTCGTACACGTAACCAGCCACACAATTGAGGTTTTTCTGTACCAGCCAATTTTTGAAAATTTTCTGCACGTAAGGGATATAACTGCATAATCTCTCGAAGGTTTGATAATTGTTGTTAAAACGGCAACCTCCAAACACAGTTTGAGCCTCATGGAACCGGGTGTAAGAGATATACCCTACACGTGGTTTACATATGCAATTTTTTCACTCCATGGAGGTGAGTACGAGAAAGGAATGTGGACTTTATCAAGGCTATCGTCATATGTTATGAGGCTACAGGACCTGCTCGAGATTGTAGAGACAGTTATGCGTAGCATAAGAGAGATTCAGCCAAGAAAAACGTCCATGTACAGCAACACATACATGTTCCACCAGGCGGAAGACTTTTCTGATTGATGAGGTCTATACACAAAGAAACTTGTGCTTCTAGTGTTATAGGTATTGGTATGCTCTGCGCATATGTGAAGTGTGTTAGACTGTCTAAAAGAAACGAAATTTGTTATACAAGAAGAAGGTGCTTTTGTAATGCTTTTGTTGTTCCCTAACGTTTTTCTAAGTAAGGGAAGAAGGTAGTAAACAATGTAATCCTTTTTTATTAAAAAAAATGTCATCCCGATTTTTAATTTGCTCTAATTTATGTGGCAATTATGGTTTACAAATTTAGCTGCCAAAAACTAAGAAATATAGAAACAAGAACTAAGAAAGATAAAGATAGTTAACAATAGTCAGGAAACTGGTGATCCACATCTATAAAAAGTAGAGAATGAGAGACAAGTTCTCAAGAAATTAAGTCACATAAGTGGATATACATAAAAGAGAATAAGATTAGAAATTTTTTTTTTTTTGATAATTAAGATTAAAATATTTGGTTTAATTACGTAGCATATTCCAAAAGCCTTGAATAAAGTTGTTTGATAAATACGTCTTAGATAGGCATTAAAGATAAGAGTAATTACATGCATCAATAACCATTTTCCTATATTAGAAGCCCTAAGATGAGCAAGTAATAGAAATAAAAGATGAAAGCAGTTTCCATACCACAAGAGTTGATAATAGACATAGCCCGACGTATAAGGAAAGATGGATTCAGGGAGCTCGGACCCTTCATAGCAAGTGGCCCCGACGGAAGATAAGCAGCTCTTGACGATGAAGTCCTCAAAGAAGTTGATCTGGAAAAATTCATATTCATAAGTTATTTAGCAAATGAAGATACATCATATAGGCTTTTCCTTGTGAAATGCGTAAAAGTCGGAAACATAACCGCACAATATGTTAAAGGATTACGCCTTGCTGTTAGAATAGAACCATCCGATGAAGGTTTGCAACTAACGAAAAGCGGTCAGGACACTATTCCTTACGTAGCATTTGTTGTAGCCATTTTTCAATATGTTTAGGTTACTACGAAGCTGGGAAGATGGGTTGGCAAAACTAGCACGTACAGTCCCACATCTCGGGCGCTTGGTGGATGTAGCAGAAGTAGTGATAGCACAAATTCTAAACTTGGAGCCTCCACATGCCGGTAACTATCACACGACGTAATATTTGTTGTAGCCATTTTTCAATATGTTTAGGTTACTACGAAGCTGGGAAGATGGGTTGGCAAAACTAGCACGTACAGTCCCACATCTCGGGCGCTTGGTGGATGTAGCAGAAGTAGTGATAGCACAAATTCTAAACTTGGAGCCTCCACATGCCGGTAACTATCACACGACGTAATATTACAAGAGTGGAAACATACTAGAGCGTGTGGAGTACGATGTGTGTAACCCACAAGACATCTGCTTTATCTTCATTTCGTATTGGTATTCATTTCGAGTCTTACATTTATGCTAGATTCAAATACAAGATAAGTCGTTTGTACTATATTAAGTTTAATATCTTGAAAACAAGTTATGTAAAATACTAGATGAAATGATGTGTCCGTTTGTTTGTTCCTGAACTATTTCCATAAACATGTTAATTTCCAATTGAAGTACACAAGAAGGAGATCAGGCGATATGAGGACAAACATAAATGACTAAGTTTTCAATTATAGAGAAAACAATATTGATTTTTTGACTTCTTAGCATCATAAATAAAAGAGAATGGCTCAGCTGGATAGTGTGCAAATCAATACTCTATTTGCCTCCGATTAAACTCGAATTTGTGCAAG